>QANX01003769.1:0-47708 GCA_003254975.1 Ochetophila trinervis
GAAATTGGACATTTACTTAAAAGGGAAAAAAAAAAACCTTAGGAATTGGACAAATATTGTTTTTCAGCTCCGCTTCACCAGTACTATAAGTTGCTGCTATTCCATTAAGGACCCTATGTTCCAAATTGAATCTTGGTTTTTAACTCAATTATGGGCGCATTTGGCTAGCTATTGAAAATTTCGCACTTAATTCAACGAGAGCAAAGAGTTTTCCTTTTATTTTCTTCTAATTAACTAAGACCACAGTTCGAATGCTTCACCGGCATGTATTTCTTGGTTTTGTAGAGTTGTTGCTTTTTACATTTATTTTTTGAATATTAAAGATTCCAAAAAAGTACGTTTTGCCCTGACCCTCGTAATTGACAGATTATCATAACTTCTTCGCTTCTTAAATACTCTACCACAAGCACAACAAAACGGTACTGTATTTAGTTAGTTTCTGGTGGAATAAGATTTTGAGTCCATTTATGCATGAAAAATAAGTTGTAAATATATATACAAGGGAAGCCTTCGCCTATCTACCAAAATTAAGAAATTCTGTTGTTTACCAAAAAAAATTAAGAAATTCTGTTAGTGCATGGTAAATGCCCATATAGATATACGATTTTGATTGGTCAATACGAATGATGATTAATATGATTCTGAGGCTCCACCAGCTCTCTTTAATTACTAATTTCCAAAGCAAATATACACGCTTTCTTTTAAAGCATTTGCAGCCTCGTCCATAGAAGGAAACATTCATAAATAAAGGGAAAGAAGCATTTATACCGACTATACTTTAAATTCCTTTTAAGCTACTCCAAAAATCTGTCTTGTCGATCCTCAACGTTGAGTGTATGTGCGTGTGAGAAAGATATATTTAGGTAAAAGTTATGTAATGGCTTAACTAAACCATACCCACTGGAATAAAACTTGTTACCAAATCCTTCTTCAACTTTTTAAGCACCTTAAGTTATTAGGAGTCAAGTCAAACTTATATGGCCTGTTGAATTAATCTTGGCTAATTAAGTTCAAAACTTGTATTTAAATAAACCAGAAAAATAAGGTCGGCTTCCTCTTTCGTCATGAATACGAGTTCATTGGAGCTACGTGTTAGGGATTTAGGGAAGTTGTTGGCTTAGCTCTTGTCATAAGTTTTTACTTAAATGATACAGATTTTGAGGCCATATGCTTGGAGCTATGCAGGTTCCAAGTACTTTAATTTTGTTGGTCTCTTTGATATGACATCTGCTTTAGCTAGCTAAAACATATATTAAACGGAGATGAGCTTAATTATATATTTGAAATTCGTAAACCGTTCAATTAATTTCTTTAACCGATTGATTAACAAAACATTGGGGTCACCTCCATCTTACATTAAGCAAATTCAAACCTTGTTAAGAGGGTAGGTGAAGAGGTGTGTGTCTTGAGAATTGATATTTATCATGCTTCAACTCTCGGAGCCAAAAAAGACAGAAACAAAAAAATTGTAATTCCAGACGCAATGAAAGTGACCAAATTCGAGCGAAAACAGCAATAAAATGGTTGACGACTATGAAGAGGGCCTCATAAAGCAATCCGTTGCCACCAGCTAGCTTAGAAAATGACTCGTTATCGCTTTCACTTTTGAGCACTGGGTTTTGCATGTTTTTATGAGAAAGTGGGTCAACACTGAACAACTTGGAAAGAGTTATGATCAAATCCTACGTATGTGGCAACCTTCGGGCCTAAATCCAGGCCAGTGTCAAGCCTAGACTTTGAAGCCCAAATTTAGGCTTGCAAGTACTGTCTAACCCTCCCCTTGTCATAGACGGATCTAGCTTTCAGCCCAGCCAACAGAAGGCTTTCTGTAAATTATTACTATACTTTTGTTTTCAGTAATATAAGATTTTTAATTTTTAATTTTAGAGCTGCATTCCAATCACAACTGACCGAGTTAATGGACAATGATAATAATAATAAAATAAAAATAAGATCCCTTTATAAGGTTAAAAAGGACAAATTTCCAAATATTAATAGTGATATTATTTGTAATTTATACAGTAATAGACCTCGCCTTTCTTAAGGAAGAAGTTTGGACATATTTTCTTCAAGTCATTTGGAAAAATACAAGTGCATAAAATTATACAAAAAGTTATTTTGCTCAAACTTTATGATATCCCCAAATAGATAAGTAAGCCAAAAGTTGATGGTCTTCATAATTGCAATTTGACATAGTAACTTCTTATTTGCTTAAAACCAATTACCTTTATAACATGTCAAATCTTGCAATCTAACATGCAAGAAGCTACTTGTAACTTTCTTATAGCAAAAATAAAAATAATTTTTTTAAAAAAAGTAATAAATTGTAATTTGTTTCTTAAATAGGTAGTAATGTAATATCACTTTTTTGTCAAAAAAATAAATGTAATATCACTTTTGATTTTTTTATTATTAAAATTTCACTAAAAGCATTTATAAGAATGTTGATTGATGTATATATGATATAAAAATAAATATTGTTAAAATATATGTGACATATATGTATATTCAATTCAAAAATTATTTTTCAATGGTAATCTGCACAAATATTATTTATGGTTATTAATTAATTATATATTTTATTAAATATTTTTAATTTTTGAGCATATTAGATTTTTAAAGAAATTTTTTCTTGAAACTTAACAATGTATGACAGAGCCTCAATAAGAAGACATTCATTTTGACAATGTCAAAGTCATGTCAGCTCGATATTCATTATAAACATTACTATTATAATGCATTTTTTTCAAAACAATGTCTATATCTACTTATGTGACATGTTAATTTTAGCAATCTATATTCCACTGGATATGCTTTTTTGGAGAATGTGAATTGCTGTATATGTGACATATAAATAGACATTATTTAAATTTATACAACATAAGTGCACATTCAAATTCAAAATTTATCTTCCATTAGTAATGTGCATACAAATATTATTTATGTTTATTTATTAATTATATATTTTATTAAATATTTTTAATTTTTGAGCAATTAATTTTTTTTAATTTTTTTATTAAAACTTGACAGGATAAAATTTTTAAAAGTAGACATTCACGTTAATAATGTTATTGCCACATCAATTCAATATTTATTATAAACATTCACATTGAAAAACATTTATTTAAACAGTATTTATATTTATTTGTATGCCATAACAATTTATATTTCATCGAACACAAATTCTCATTTATTAGTTATTTTTCCTTTATCATTTTCCATTTAAAAAACATCAACCTCCTCTTGTCTTTTTCATTAATTTATAGCAATAAATACTCTGTTTCTGATCACCGTTAAGATGGGTCTGGGAAGTCACCCCTATTGTTTTGTTTTGTTTTTTTTCCCGCTGTGAAGTAATTTAGCTTCTTTTTTTTTTTTTTTTTTTTTTTTTTTTTTTTTTTTTTTTTTTTTTTTTTTTTTTTTTTTTTATGGTTTGGCATAATATACCGCTCCCGTCCACTCCCTTTTAAGCATTAGCAATTAAGCATTAGCAATTAGCACTTGTAAATGCATAAAGAAAAAAAAAATACCCGAAAAAGGATATATATTATTTTTAAAGATAAATCATCCAGCAAATATCGGTATTAGCAAAAAGATACTGGGTTCTCAATTTCTATAGTTTCATTTGTATCCCCAAATTGATGTATTACGTTTTGCCAGCAAACATGCGAGAAAGACAGGTGATTAAATAACATATAGAAAGGCATGGTGCGCGTTGACAAATGGTGATTAGAAAAACAAAATAAAATCTCATCCAGTTTGGACCAAGTAATAAAAACAATACAGCCAGCAGGTTAGGAATTCTAATTATATAGGATCATGCTACATTTATATGTATATATATATATAAATAAACAATAGTAAAGTATAAACAGATTGAGATGTATTATTAATCCCATAGAACAAGTCATAATTAAGTAAAATAGGCACTCAACAACTACACTCATGCATCTAAAAAAAGCAAACGAAAAAAGCATGAATCTCAAAGTGTATGGTCAAAATTTATTCTCATCTCACATATTACTTTAAAGTTTAAAGTACACTTTGAAATGCTATTCTCAACTTTTTGATAGAAAAGGTTACATCATCGTTTTCCCCTTCCTCTTGTTGTTATTTTCAATTATCCTATGAAATTATTTATTATTTTGCTTTGTCTCAAAATGTGTGTGTGTGTTTTTTGTTTACTTTCGTTAGCCAATGAGAAAAGATAGCAGAATCAAGATTTTTTTTTTTTTTTGTAAATGCAGAATCTAGATATCTAATGTAAGGGGATGGAGGAATTAGATATAAGAGGGGACTTAATTGCTGTCCAAAACAATATTGAATGAGACAATTTGTGTAAAGTATTAGAATGTTTAGGGACTCGTAGCATATAACCAGGCTCCATCTCATAGGGTCGTTTTACGTGTCCGTGAACAATTAAATAAGAATAAAAATAGTACCCCGGGACAACAATACAACTATACAAGACAATTTATTGAGGATTAGTTGGACCATATGTAGACTTATATTTATCCAGTTATTTATTTATTTAGAAGGTTAGTTATGTGCAAATGCTATTCTCACCTAAAAATAAAATATATAATTACATATTATTAATTAACAATTACCATATCAGTAATAGTAAATCTTTAAAATTAAAGTCATTTATAAAACAAGAAAAAAAAAACACTTGGCATTTCATTTCGTTAATATTGCGTTTTTTTAGAGACGAAATAAATGCAATTCCAACACGACCATAATTTTGTAGCTAATATATTAAATTGACAACACATTCAAAATTATAAAGCAAGAGATTTTAATTGCGGAGGCTAATATTTTACTAGGTTCATATAATTTTATGGGTAGGTGAACAAGATAAACAGAGACGGTTCTAGAAACCAAGCCTAAAAGAAAAAAGAAAATAGAAAGAGAGTTTTATTTATTTTCAAACGAGGTTCTAAATCTTCACACCCATATACAATCAATCAATCAGATAATGGTGGGTTGAAACATGTTGCTGTTCTCGATTTTAAATTAGAGATTATTATTATACATAGAAAAGGGAATTTTATAAAAACAAAATTTGATGAATAAAGGGAATTTTTTTTATTTTTTAATTTGGACAATAAAAATCTTACTCATTTATGGGTCATAATGTATTAAACTTGCAATAGTGGGAAATTTGAAAGGAGAAATAAATTAAATCAAAGTTATCTCCGCCACAAACTCAAAAACATGTGATTCATAAAAAAAAAAAAAAAAAACCATCTGATATGTAATAAGTAATTGTTTTTAAGGGTTAATATGAAGCCACGTAATATGACATCTGGGTCCTCTAACGCAAACTGGATTGCCACCTAGTTCGAAGCTTCGAAGCAGGCTGTGGATGTTGTCAGCTCTGATTCTCTCAAATCCACTTTAAATAGGTTTCCCACCCCGCCTAGACCCAGTCCAGGGATTTCAATACTCAACCGCCCAAGTTTTATTACCACGTCAGCAAACCACAGTAGTAATTCAGCAATCCAACATTCACACGCACTGTGAGCGAGAGGGAATTACCCACCTTACCCATGCTGACGCAAGACATGTCAAAATTTACAATAGAGCAAGTGAAAACTATGCATCGGTTAACAGCTGATAAATCATACTCTTTTTTTTTTTTTTTTTTCGCCCAGAGACACAACACTTCTTTTTTAAAAATTTAAAAATTACAATAACGGCAAGAAAAGTAGCAAAAGACAAAAAACGAAAAGAAGTTTGTACATAGAGAGAATTTTTTTTTTGGGTTGAATTAGAGGGAGAGAGAGAGAGAGAGTTACCATATATTCCGAAGCTCTCTCGGTATGAGAAACCAAGGGCTGTGATCGTCATCAAAAGGCTTTCGTGTCCCTCGAATCCTGCCATTTGCGACGTGGTTTTGACCTTCCATATGTGATTCGCCAAATCAGACGCTTCAATATCGCCTCTGAGATTCCGTACCTAGGAGAAGTGGAAACAGGGTATAATAGCAAAGCTCCTGGGCTTCTTCTGTCTCAGTCTCAGTCTCAGTCTCTTCCTCCCCCTCCCCCCCCCCACCTCCTCTCTCTCTCTCTGACTCATAATTCTCTTTCATTCCCTTCGTTTATCGATTTCTCGCCGTAGATCTCTCTCCGAGTGAGTGTTTTTGTTTTGATTTCTCTTACCGGCGAGTCCTCAGATCGGTCATTGGCCGTCTGATGTGTGGACTTTTGACTCAGCTCGTGATCCAATAGTGCCGGAGCTGGGGTTGTAACGATGGGGCAGTGCTACGGCAAGACTAATCGGACGGTAGAAAATGAGCCGAACGCTACAGAGACGACGACCATCACCACGACGGTTGCCGACTCCGGCGTTCGGCCTCAGACGCCGGTGAGGTCCGGAGGTGGGAACGGCGTGTTCAGCGTTAAGAACACACCGGCTCGTTCGTCGAACACGAGTCCCTGGCCAAGCCCGTACCCGCATGGAGTGTCCGCGAGCCCATTGCCGGCGGGGGTATCGCCGTCGCCAGCAAGGGCGTCGACACCGGGGAGGTTCTTCAAGCGGAGGTTTGCGCCGCCGTCTCCGGCGAAGCACATAAAGTCGACACTGGCGAAGCGGCTGGGCCACGGTAAGCCCAAGGAGGGCCCGATCCCCGAGGAGCGCGGAGCGGAGCAGGAGCAGTCGTTGGACAAGAGCTTCGGTTACAGTAAGAACTTCGGAGCTAAGTACGAGCTTGGCGTGGAAGTGGGCCGAGGGCATTTTGGTCATACATGCTCTGGCAGGGGCAAGAAGGGCGAGCTTAAGGATCAGCCCGTGGCTATTAAGATCATTTCCAAAGCCAAGGTACAGATAATGTTATCAAATCTTATTCATTTACCATTAGTTCCAATTGTAATCGTACTTGTTAACTTGTATTTTTATATTTTTTTTCGTACATTAGACTTCGCAATCGCATTGTTCAATAGCGGACTGTTAATTTTTAAAATTTAAAATTTTCGGGTTTAGATATTGCGAACCGTGGAGCTTAATAAAATTGGAACTGTTTTGTTTTTCTTTTTTTTGGAACATAATTTTTTCGTGTTCAAAAATCTGTTCATTTTGTGCTTTGTTTTTTTCTGTATTTTAATCATGGTCTGGATTAATATCAATCCGCATATAACGATTATCACAAGCTTAGTGTACAAGGTTTTGATTCTGCACTTTTTTTTTTTTTTTTTCAAGAGGAAGTACTGGCAGAGGCTCATGCTGTAGGAATGCTCTTTCTGTTCCCATCATTACTATTTAGCATAAACGCTTCTTCGTTGTTATATTAAAGACCTACAATTTATGCCACGAGTGTAAAACCAGTATAAATATTTGGTTAGGATTTGGTGAAATGAATGTTCATGGATGATTTGACCACATTCTATAGAAATTATAGAATTATTCTTATAAGTTTCTCTTCAATATTTGAATCATGCATATATCTATGCCCTATTGTATCAATTATGTATTTGGCTGAAGAAAAATTGGGAGCCATAGTTTGAAAGTTCATGCTGGCTTGACATGCCAGTTTATTTGTATAATAATTTTGCTTATGCAACTTTGAAACCATCAATGCCAATCCTTCTAAAGATATCTAGATTCTTTATCATTCTCTTAGAATGAATTCTGCTGCTTCGCTGTAGCTTCTCGTCAATAAAACACGGATGAGTTTCCTGTCAGCAATATCTAAGTTAATATACTATATTATGGAAACTGTTACTATTGTGAGTTTCCTGCATGTATAGAGTGTGGTTAAAGGTTATTAGAAAAAATGAGCATGCTTTACATTGCAAAGGGACTGAGGTACTCACTTACTACTTGTAAGTGCGGTATGCCCGTTTCCTGGTTTTCTAAATTGGTAAAAAAAATTGAATTATACCTATCATTTAAATACAATACTTTTGTGTGACATAAAATGAGTAGTTAAAATGATCGGACTGGAAAAAGGTTAATTGTATGCAAGAGCAAGATTGCACTAAAGTTTGAATCTAAGACTTGTAAAGCACCAATATTAGAATTGTTTTCCTTTGGTTGCTTTCAAGTTGGTATTATATTAACTAACGTTTACCCTTTTGATTTAGGAGGCTATAGCGTGTAATCTATGAAAATGCTAACCCAATTTCTTGTTGGATGGAGGCATGGAGGCATGGAGGCTGCTATAATTTCAAATGATGTTATTTCAAATAAGGGAGCATAATAACATTTCGCAACTTTATAGTTGGCTTAGTTGTGCATAATAACATTTCACAACTTTATAGTTGGCTTAGTTGTCTTTGGTTGTGCCAATACGGAGTCTAGGCGAGCTCTACAAACATGGGAAGGGGTGTAGAGAGCAAATTTAATTAGTAATAATCTATTTTTATAGGTTTATGATAATTATAAAGGTCATATTACTATTTTTATGCAAGTCATAATGGTAGAGTTAACTTTATTAGCAAACTTTCTAGCAGATTTTTTTGTTAGTGTTCCATTGATCGTCAACTTATGCCAGACAACTTGGTCTAGGCACTTATGGTAAAATAAGAAAAAAGGAAAAATATTTCCTCCACAAATATTTGGTCTTTATGTGTGCACCCAGAGTTCACCAAGGACATCCATTTAAGGGTAGTTGCAATCCCCATAATAAAAAAAAGAGAAGAGTTTATGAGAAATTAGAGTTAAATTGCTTGTGTAAGACAAGATTGAGAGATATTAACTTTTTTGTTTTGTTTTTTGAAATTGGGAAAGGGAGGAATCGAACACGGGATCAATGCCTGAGGAAATAGTGGCTTTGCCACTGGGCTGTCCCCACAAGGATGAGAGATATTAATGTTTGCATGCTTTTATAACCATTTTATATAGCTTTCTTTTTCCCCGCCCTCTCTTTTATTTCCATTTAAATCTTGATCTGCTTGCTCGAGCGTTACGTATTGGTCCATTTATTATATTCTCCCTTGACCCCTTTTTTAAAAAAAAAGAACAGAAAAGAGAAAGAAGCCCAAAACCTTTAGTATGATGTTGAGATTTTCCTTCTCGCATAATTAAGTAATATACTTTCGCAATCCAAAAGAGTAATGTACTTTTATTGCAGAAGATATACATTTTTTTTTATGTTAAATTCGCATTATATTATATCTTCTATGAAATTCATTGACAGATGACTACAGCAATATCAATTGAAGATGTTCGCAGAGAAGTGAAGATACTGAAAGCTTTATCTGGACATAAGCATCTTGTTAAATTTTATGATGCATATGAAGACACCAACAATGTATACATAGTAATGGAGTATGTATTTCTTGGCTTTCACTCATTTGTTTTTGGAAATTTTTGAGTTGTCATTGTTAATACTGTAACGTAGTATTTGGCTTCTGCATTGTCCAATCATATTTTTTTAATATATTATATCTTTCTATTTAGTGTCGTATTTTAAATTTGCAATGCATTTCTTTGACAATTCTGCATTTTGTTTTCTTACCAGATTGTGTGAAGGCGGAGAACTTCTTGACAGAATTTTATCAAGGTATTTTCTTTACAGTATTTATGGATATTCATTATGTTTCAAATTCGTTTGTGCATTGAATAACTCCCTTTGCTGCAGAGGTGGAAAGTATGCTGAGGAAGACGCAAAAGTAATTGTTGTTCAAATTTTAAATGTAGTTGCATTTTGTCATCTTCAAGGCGTTGTGCACCGTGACTTGAAACCAGAGGTTTTTGTTTTTTGGACTTGTTATGTTTTTATGACCAATCGATGTGTTTTTCTTCCTCAAACATAGTGCTAAATCTTTTTCCTTTTTTAATTTTATGTCTAATGCTTAAAAGAGTTTATTATTAACAATTTTTCCCTCTTCCTTAACAGAATTTCCTTTTTACTTCTAGAAGTGAAGATGCTTATATGAAGCTTATTGATTTTGGTCTTTCTGACTTTGTCAGACCAGGTAATACTCATGATTATTCTTTCATCAGTCCAAGTTGAATAATCTTCTTTACATAGTTTACTTATTAAATTCTGCAGTTTCAGTGTGCTTTCTAATTTATCTATTCCTTCCCTTTCCAGAAGAATAAAATTCAGCTGTTTCCTAACTGTATGGAGATTTAATTTCATGGTACATTGTATAATTTATAACCTTCACATATGGCCTACCAGGTTGAATTGAAGCAGCATGTTGTTTCTATTGTCCTGTTATATCTTTATGAGTGTTGTGCTTTGTCATTTATGTACTGTACTCTATGAATTAAGTTCTTACCCAAGTGTGGTTTTCTTCATTCTTTTAAACCAAAACATTTTACAGTTTAATAACAGTTGCAAATGCAATGGGTGATTTACAGTTTAATAAGTCACTCAAAATTGATGCTTAATGGATAAATGTACGTTATTCACTGTAACTTCATTTGGCTAGAGTCCATTGATACTTCATTTATTCATCATTTATTGGATTTTGAGGAAATACTAGTTTCATCCGTTTGTTTATTTGTGTACTTATCAGATGGAAGACTTAATGATATTGTTGGAAGTGCATACTACGTTGCACCTGAAGTCTTACATAGATCATATAGTCTTGAAGCAGACATATGGAGCATTGGCGTTATTACCTATATACTACTATGTGGAAGCCGCCCTTTTTGGGCACGTACTGAGTCAGGAATTTTCCGTGCAGTGCTAAGAGCTGATCCTAGTTTTGATGAATTACCCTGGCCTACTGTTTCTCATGAGGCCAGGGACTTTGTGAAAAGGCTTCTGAACAAGGATTACAGAAAAAGGATGACTGCTGTCCAAGCTCTAAGTAAGTTAACTGCATTGTTGCTGTCTTAAAACGCTTGGGTTGTTAACTATCAGAGACTTTTTAATGCTATATAGCACCATTAACTATGAGTTCAATTTTTGTGACTGCTTGTATGTGTGGTATACTTTCTTCTTTTCCCATTTTCCGAGAGAAAAAATTTGTTAGGTGAAGAAGGGATGAGGGAGTATCAAAGGTTGAAGCCTGGAGCTTTATATTTGTTACAAGTTATACCTTATAATGGGAAAAAAGGTTTTAAGCGTTGTTATATGGTGGTGTTAATAAACCAAACGCCTTCAGCAATGTTTCTTTCTTTATTGGATGTTTGACATACTGAGTTGTTGCTTCATTCATTGCTTTGCTGACTTCATATTGCCTAATCATTGCCAATGCAGAATTCCAGTTTGATATGCATTGTTATTCTGTATTTATATTATATTTTTCATGCTACATTCATAGCTAACAAGAACTGTTCAATTGCAGCTCACCCATGGTTGCAGAATGATAGTCGTCATATTCCTTTGGATATATTGATTTATAAGTTAGTTAAGTCTTATCTTCATGCTTCACCCTTCAAACGTGCAGCACTAAAGGTAATATTCTTATATTTACAAAATGCATGTAGTTACATTTCTTTATATTTGTTTATTCTTTTATCGCTTTTCCATGGCACCAATATTTTCTTATGTACATATTAGCACTATTACTTCTTATTGATAAATGACTTTGACTGCCTATAACTACACCCTTTATAAGCCTCGAGAATGATAACGATAAACCACATGGTTATCACCGATTCTTCACTCTTCATGCTAGATGTCTCGGGCAAATATTTAAGATTTATATATATGTTAAGCCTCAAATTATATTTGAGTATCTGATCTTATCCAAATAAAAAATAAAAATAAAAAAAATTCTTTTTTTGTTTTTTTCGTTTTTTGTTTTTTACAATTTCCAGGCTCTTTCAAAAGCTCTGACAGAGGATGAATTGATATATCTTAGAGCCCAATTCAGTCTTTTGGAACCAGATGGTGATGGACGTGTGTCTCTCCAGAATTTCAAAATGGTTATAGGCTGCTCCGGTTACTTTTTTGAGTTTAGAGTTGGTTGATACTTTTATGCATTCAATTGCACTTTCTTATACTACTTGTGCAGTACGAAGTCTTTTCCTATTGTCACAAAGCTAAATTTTGCAGGCTCTTCTGCGAGATTCAACTGATGCCATGAGGGAGTCAAGGGTTCTCGATATTGTAAATACTGTAAGACATTACTTTATACTGCTACAGATACGTTGCAGTTACTGTTCATTGTGATTTGTTTCCGTTCTAAATCCTAATTAACAGTTTCTTACTTTTCTACTTTTTTTTTTGCCTCTCATGTCAGATGGAACCACTTTCCTACGGAAAGATGGATTTTGAAGAGTTTTGCGCAGCTGCAATTAGCACACATCAATTGGAGGCACTTGAAGGATGGGAGCAGATAGCGTCTACTGCGTTTGAGCATTTTGAAGTGGAGGGTAACCGAGTCATATCAGTTGAAGAGTTGGCTAGAGTATGTATTGTGGCCTTTTAATAATCAGTATATGTGATTATGAGTGAGTGAATAAATAAATTTTACTTTTCCTTTATGCAACATGTTGCAGGAATTGAATCTTGGCTCTTCAACTTATACAATCCTCAGAGACTGGATTCGAAGCTCAGATGGAAAGCTTAGTTTGCTTGGATATACAAAATTTTTGCATGGTGTGACGATTCGTAGCTCAAATACAAGACACCATTAGTTTCTTTTAGCCATTTGACATATAGTTCCTTTTAAAAAAAAAAAAATTCATGGGTTTCAGGGAATTTTTCATTTTCCTTTTGGGGTGGAGGGTTGGGGTTAAAAAAAAGTGTATAAATGAAACATTTTAGTCGAGCCAGATATGTGATTTTGAGTCGATTTTACGTTGCTCAGACCTTTTTTTTCTTAGGATAAAAATTGATATGGGTTTGAGCTCAAATAGTAATCGAATGATCAATTTATAAAAGCCATGAAGATTTTAGGCTTGTAGCTTATGCATATTCTTTGGTTCAATGAAAATGATTTTCAAGCTCAATCATTTGCATCTAGTTTTTCAAAAGAGGATTACTTTAGTTGTTTTTTTTAATTTAATTATAAAATAAAAGACAGTTCCATACTTGCTCTTTAGACTTGTTGCAGGGCTGCGCGTTTTTTCCATTAGAAATTTTTTGTTATTTTCTCTATGTTTTACAAATCTTAAGATAGAAATTGAAATGGTATTTACGCAAGGCAAGGTTTGGATTCATATCATTTACCTGCTTCCAGTTTCATCCAGAGCTCACTCAGTTTGTCCTTTGTACCTCTTTTATTTTTGTTTTTCGGTTCTTGATGTTCAAAATAGTCAAAGTTAAGCAGCAGACACACTTGTAATGATGAATGTTTAGTAGCCATGACGTGTGTGTCTACTTTTATTGACATTAATTCAAACTTGGTGTCTGAATGACAAAAGCTGTTAGGTTCTATGAAAGTGCAAGTCTAATGTCAAGATACAATACAAGCATGATAAAAAGAAAGGGCACATTACATAATATAATATGGAGGAAAGACAAAATCTGAGAAGGCCGGTAAGATGGTTGCAAGTTTAGCAATACATATTGGATGACATAGACAATAATCGACGGCTCTATTTTTTAAGTTTGTACGTCATACACAAAAAATGCAGCAACTAAAACTGTTAAAAGATTTCTTAGAATAAGGGCGAGCTGATACAATAAAAAAAGATTGTTTTCCATACTTAGGAAATTAGGAGCATATTGGCCGATTGGTCATATATCTTTTTTTTTACAAATTACAACTTTTATGGTGCAGATTAGGAGTATGAAGAACTATTCCTTTAGAAAGTAAATTACGCCCAGTGATAGGGACTTACATATTTACATGTTGAAGAATTTTCCAACTCTCTGTAATGGCAAGCATCAGTATCTAAAATTCATCAAAAAGAAAAGCATCAGTATCTAAATGCTACAGTCCCTGAAGTACTCTAAATTTTGGACCTTTGTGTCATAGCTGACAGGTTCTGGTCTTGATTGATTGACTGATTGCATTTGCATACCTCAAGACAATTTCTCATGCAGTTTTTTCTGTAATGATGTCCTACTACTTATGCAATGCTATCTATGCACGTATAATACTCATCGTCTCTTGAGAGTTGAATCACAAGTTACAATTATATCATTTCCCATATCACCATCTTTCACATTTCCATCTTTTCCTTCTCTATATTCGATCTTCTTCACCATACAATTGTAAGAATCTCTTCCCTTTGGCTACAATCTTCTTGACCAATTTCATTAACCAAAATATAGACGTTCCTCTGCCTCATATGGGCTTTATTATTATCTTTTTATTTTAAATATATATATATCGACACCTACAATGTTTATATAAAAGCCCATTATTGCATTTTGGTGTCAAAAAATGCAAGGTTTAGCTTTACAGGTGTCAAAAAAGGTCAATATAATGGTCCAAGTTTGTTTATACTAGTGGTCTGGTTCTGGGTTAAATTCTAGGTCTCTTAGACCAAGTTTGACCCTGGCTAGTTTTCTCCACTGCCTCCCCTACCAAAACTACCAGGCTATCTAGAAGTCATTGATACCTTGTATATATATACAATTCACTGTTTTTTATTATTATTTTTCTTAAAATACAAATCACTAATTTGTTTCTGATTTTTGCACCAAAATTTGAATTTTTGATGCAGTTAGCAATCCGTAGCATGTTTCATACACTTTCTAGTACAATATAAAACATACATGCACAACAGCACGAGTCTTGCTGTTTCCTTTTTAATAGGAAAAAAGTCATTTTAAACAAACAACTTTATCCAAAAAGAATAATCTATATTAAATTAAATGGTATATGAGATTGTCAAAACTCAACCTATATTTAAAACAGGGAATCAATAGCCATCAGTTCCAGTCCATGTGTTCCATTTCCTTTGTATATTTGCATGTTTTACAGTAGTCCCCGTAATTTTATTTATTCCCTTTTAAAGAAAAACAGCAATTTTAGCTGTGTCGTACGTCTGGCTTATTGCTAACTTTAAAAAGTTTGGTATCTGTAACCCTTTAAAAATAAATAAACAGTTAAATATCCAATAGTCTAGAAGAAAAATTATCACCTCCAGTGTCATTATCTAAGAAGTATTCGGGACCACTTATTTATATTTTTAAGGAAAGGAAACAAAAACCGAAGAACAAATAAATTGATAACCATAAATTTCAGAAAACATATATCGAAAAAAACCTTTAAAATGAAATTGCAGGTGACATAGTCATTAAGTAATTGTAGGCTGACAGTCCAAGGCCCACATTGCAGGGTCTGTGCCTAACAACTTTCAAGTTGGGATATAAATGGTGCCAAAACAAAACTACTTACCAGTGACAGTAACAGATACTTTGGTATTCCTCAAACATAAAAACACACTGATTACTATATGCAAGAAAATAAAAATATAATATGTTACAACAGACCGCTCATGATTTTATTTTCATTAAATATTATATCTATATATTTTATTTTATTATTGTATAAAAATATTTACTTAATATAAATTTCAATTTTTTTTTTTTAATGTAATATAGTAAGGGATGATGAGCACTGCCAGTTTTTCTCCTGCAAAACCCTTCTTTGACTTAAATGCGCAAGGAGACCCTGGTCTCAACTCAAATCAAACGTGGAGATCATGCACTGATTCACCTACTTTGACTCTCTCTCTCTCTTAACACACTCTGCTGGCAAACCAGCGTAGTTAATCCTTTTGCCTCAGAGACTACCAGAACATAATTTAATTCATTACGGTCCAAACCACCACCATTAATTTATCGTTTGCTTGAAAAAAAAAAATTATTTTTTAACCCCCCACCAAAAAAAGAAAAAAGAAAAAAAAAGATAATGATTTGATTAACAAATTAATTAAGGGAAAGTGTAAAGCTAAGTGATTTATTCGCTAACCGGTCCATTCGAAAAAAAAGTAATAATCTGTGATTTCATCAGTTTGGTTGCAGCGCATGGAATGGTCCACACTTTTCAATTATGGTTCTCTTTAATTCCTCGTTACCATTCCTTTCTTGAAGGGGTATATATTTAGATCAATTTTTATGGACCCCTCGAACAGAACCTTAATTTTAAAGAGTTATTTTTCTTTTGGAAAAAGAAGAACAGGCAGTAGCAAATTCACCCAAGAAAAAGAGATTCACATAGTAATTAAGTAACAGACTAATTGACAGTACCATGTGTGATGGGAGATGATTTTTCATTTGGCTTTAACAAATTTAATGGCTTCAAAGCAAGGCAACAGCGCTTCGCTAAATATGGCCCTACCATCTTTAGGCATTGTCTATTCTCTCCCTCTCATTGCTGTACGAACGATACCCTCATCATCTTCGATTAATCAAATACGCCTCTTAGAATTAAAAAGCATTGAAATCGAATCGTCTTTTTCTTCCAAAACAAAATGACTAGCTACTGCAATATTAATTTGCAAGTAACATTGTTGTCGTCATCATAACCTCATGTTTATCATCATCGTCGATCCAACTAACCACAACTAGTGAAAAAGAAAATAAAGAAAAGCTGAAAAACTAGAAACTTTACAGTAGCGGAAAGAAAGAAAAGAGAATGATTGATGGATCAAACCCTAAAACAACCAACATGGTGGTGGTGGTGGTGATGGTGATGGAGGGACTTTTCCCTGTCGATCAAACCCTGAACGTACCTAAAGTCCTCGACATGGCAAGGGATGGTGATGGTTCCCTTCTGATCAAAACCAAACTCTTCCTCGGCTTCCTTCAAAAGCTGCATGAACAGCGGGTGATTGAAGTACATCACCGGCACCACAAACCTCTGCGGTTCATCTCCCTGCTGTCCCACCTTGATCGCCAAACACCCTTTTGGCACATCTCTGATCACTTGCTGCTTCTTCGAATTCCCTCCATGCCCATGACTATGATGGTGCAGATGAGGAAGGTGCAGATGGAAATTCCTCAGACTTTTATCCCCACTTCCCATCTCTCTCAAATCCCTCAACCCCCCCCCCCCCCCCCCNCCCCCCCCCCCCCCCCCCCAAAAAAAAATAACAAAATCCTAGAGGAAAACGAAGGAAATAGACCAAGGCTCTGAGGCAGCGATGGCTTCTTGCTTGAATAGGGTTAGCGAAGAGTACCTGATCACTATCAGAGAGCTTCGTTCCTTGGCCATCTTTGCTTGCTACACTCCATATACCAATCCCATACCAATATATACCAACCACTAAATAGATTGCCTACCCTATATAATATTATAAATTGGCAACGCAAAATTTAAAAAAAAGAAATATGCCTAGGGTTCTTTGTTTCCTACACAGACTGCGCTTCGTTTCTCGGCCCTCCGATCATCTTTTTCCCAATCCAATCAGATAAGAATACAGAATTCTTGGGTGCATAGGAATGGAATGTGGGTATTATTGTCGTGTGCCACCAGAGAGTTGCTAGTTTTGTACACAGGCGGTCCTGATTAAAGGTAATAACCGTTATGATGTAATTCAATTTGGGCCCTAGGAATGGTAATCGAAAATTGGGTCGGAATGAACGAAACACGTGTACGGGAGAGAGCGAGATGCAACACGTGGAAGGCGGAGGAATTTGGATCATGAGCAATAGCCGACACTGAGGTGTCGTCGAAGCCAATAATATTTTTTTTTCTTTGTTTTTTTTAATGTTATACATGTCCATGTGGACCATGCCCTTGTGAAAACTATCTGCTATCAATTTTCTACTAAAAAAATCCCTCTTTTATGTGGCTTTCTTTTTTACCAAATTATTCTCTCATATATAAAAACGTATCTATAAAATAAAAATCAACAGTGTTCTTTCTTTTTCAAATGTGTATTGGAAGTATCAAATTTATCAATTAATTTTTTGATATAGTAGCTTATTAGTGATTAATAAATTAATAATATTCTATAATTATAAAAAAATATTAATAAAACGTTATTCAATATCAAAAATTCAATTAATAAGTTTAATCAATTTAAAATTCCTAAATAAAAGGGAGTTATTCCAAGTTCCCCACAACCACAAATGTACTGTGACGGTTGGATACCCTCCTGAAAATGAACAACAAAAAGGGCCCAGAGGGTTAAGTATGGGCCCGTATATTGGAATTTGGAAGGATGTACCATGCACGACTCCGAGATACTATGAAGCTGGCCGAGACAGAATGACAAAACTATCCTTATCTTTATCGTTAAATACCTTACCCATAGGTCCCAAAATCTTGGTGGCTTAGATATGCTGCTGGACTTCATTGTCAACGGGCCAAGAGATTAGAGAACGTTTCTTCAATCAGTGCACACTGCAATCTTACGTAAGGTGGCGTTGGTCCTTCATGCCTATAAACTCATGGATGTCTAATCCCTGTACTATATCATATATAACTGCCTGTATATAAGCTTTTTGTTTGATTTGGTAGATTATTATATGATTATGTTTGATTTGATTTCTCACAAAAAAAATATTACATTTATAATAATACTGTTGGAAAGCATAAAATTAGTTATTTATATACTGCAAATTAAAATAATATTATCAATTTTAAAAAGAAAAAAAATACAAATACAAAATTTAAATTTCCCATTTCGATGTTTGGAACCCATGATATCTCTTGCAAAATAATAATAGCTATTTATCTTCAATCTCAATTTCCACATAAAAAAAATGGTGTTACATCTTGTTAAAGCAAAAGGAAAGAAAAAAAGAAAAAAACTAATAATTACAATGATGAATGGTAATGCTTGCAAGTTACGTACAACGCTTTGTTACTTTAACACCCAGCTTGAGACTAATAGAAGAAGATTGACCACATAACCAAATTAAGTGTATATATGTAGAGGTCTAATGCGGAAGCAACCAAGAAAGCAGAAGGGGAGGCCACAGATAAGAAGCTGACAAATGGTCGATGTAAACTTTGGTTGAAAATGAAAGTTGATTTAAAGTGATTAATTAATAAATAGCTATGCAGAAGAAAACTTGATTACTAATTAATTCGGAAAGTGGCCCCAAAAAGAAAATTCAACTGTGTAGGTAGTAGGTAGCAGTTAGCAGTAGGGAGGCTGCTAAGCGAATTTTGTTGATTATACAAAACAGCACTTAATTAGTAAGTGAGAGTTATTATTATTATTATTTTTTTCTCGAGAGTTGACAAAGAATAATTTGGGACTATTACTGACTTTATTGACCCAAAACAACAAATGAAACGGAAATAGCAAGCGAGAAAGAAGCATCGGCAATGTAGGTATAGATAGGCAGCAAGTGATGGGTTTTAGAGTAAAGAAGATGAGTTTGTGAATTTGGTTCAATGAAACCCACATAACATAACAACCAATTGACGATGAGATAGATAGGCATGGCATCGGTGGGGAGGAGAAAGATGCAAAGTCAATTAGAAAGTGGGGGGACTTGGAAATTAAAAAAACAAAACAAAACAAAAAAACATTAGGCATCCAAAGTGGGGAAACGTTTTTAGTGCTGCTTTTTCAAGAAAGCAAAAGAAAACACATCGTTATTCATATCTTCTTGTTCTTTTAATATTCCATTTAGCTTTTTCTTTTGTTGGAGGTTCTTTTTGCTATTGAATCTCAATTCCTTGAACATAGAAACCATTTTAGATCAATTTTGGGTGCAACGGATTTGAAATGGCAAAATTCTAATCTCCAGCCCATCGACGATAAAAGTAAACCCATTAGTAGGACCATACACTGACTCTCACACGGAGTTATGTTTGATTACTTTCTCAATTAATTTAGGCTTTCCAAAGCACTAAAAGGTTTAAACCCGTGAATCCGGTAAAGTAGCAAGGGAGGAGCCAAGTAATTGCAACACCTTCAACAAAGGAGGACAAGCTACAATGTCCATTGGGTATTTTGTATGGACGTCTCATTCTCAGTCCAAGTGAAGAAAAAAATACCTTTTCTACTCAAAAATTAAAATTGTGTACATTTCATCCTTACTCTACTCTACCAGTGGTAGTCTCTATATTATTTTTATCTTCAATGTTAAAATACTCGCTCATTTCAAACCGATACCAATCTTTTTCTATTATTTGTTTTTATAAATGAACAACTGAAAAAAAATAGGTACTGGTTTTAGAAGGGTGAGTATTTTAAAATTGAAAATAAATGCAATTTGGAAAATGGACAACTTTAATTTTCAAATAGAAGATGGCTATTTTTTATTTTTTTCATTTGGACTCGGCAGAGAATAACCGCGCGTGTGTGTCTATATATAATATCGGGTGTAACAGAGACATACTAATGCCCATGCACTAATTCACCAACGAAAAACATGCCCATACACTAGCCTCAAACATGCACAGGTGGGTCATGAAGAGAACATTATTTTCTAAATTTGGGCTTTACAAAGCCCAATTAGTCATACAGCCTCAAAAGGTTTAAGCTTGTGGATTTGGGAAAGAAGAAAGGAAGGCCTGAAGAGCCGACTAGTAGGCAAGTTGCAACACCTTTTCAATGAATATAATGGAGGAGAAGAGCAAGCTCCTAAATCCACTATTATATACATTGTGCCTTGAAATAACAGACAAGGCAGAAATCGAATAGATTACCAAAAAAAAAAAAAGAAGTTAAAAATGGAATATGTAAAAAAGGACTTTCAAACCATAAAGGCAAACATTCAAACCATGACGGCAACAGTTTTTGTAGACGTGATCCAGTGATAAAATTTACAGAGAATACACTTTCAGATCCAGAGTTTAAAGTTTAATAAGATGAAATTCTCCGATTTAGAAAAAAAAAGACCAAACAATCAGAGGAGAGAAACAAATAAGTTTGTGTCGTTGGTCGAATTTAATCTTGAATGGTCATATTAGGTAGGGATGGCTTGAATTAGTTCCTGAGCTTACCTCAAAGACGAGTTGTTTTATTATTTCAGCCATGAGAATATATACCATGAACAAGAGGACTGACCCACATTCATCCATTCACATACGGAGAATTCATTGATCATTTGTTGTACTTCCCAATATCGTACATATTTATCAATCAGATCATATATTTCGATGACACATTAATAAGTACCTACAGCATGGTCCAACCCAAAAGAAAACCCCTTCAAAGTGAAATTATAAATTCATATTTCATTCACTTTCGTACTTTATATCTGTTGTGAAATCTGATTAATTATTTCAAAGCTCTTGAACATTAATTTTTTTTAAATTGAAACGAAACCTTAAACTGTCCAATTTGAAACATCGATCGATTATAGATGGGAATGCATGAGATTTCGTGATTTTGAAATGGAAATGCATGGCAGTGAATCTGCTTAATTAACAAATTGGCATGGACCGGGGATAATACTGATACAATACAAAAAAGGGTGAAATTGACAGTGCTTCCCTTAGAGCTCGCTGCAAGTCAATCCTGCCTTTGAGGGAAAAAGATAGAACCAAACTATGCTTGCTTTGGATCCCGCAATAGCTGTCAGGGCCTATTTAGTTTTATTACCCTAGTGCGAGTGAACAATCAGTTCAAAAGCTTGTGCACCTACACACTCCATAGGGCCATTACGAGGTCCTCAATTTCCTATATGACTCTAAAAGTCTTCAAAAAGTTTTTGGAGTCTTGGTCAAGCAGTCCAAATAAGAATTATTTTTAAAAACTTGTGGCCACAAAGCCTTTTCTTTTATTCATATTTTTCTCATCCACGAACCCTAACTTTTCCTTTCTAAGACTCTATGACTGTATATATCCCTATTGCATGTGTTTATGTAGAAAATCTTAACCTTGGGTAAAGGCAAACCGATAAGGTTCCTACTTTATATGTACATATGTTTACAAAGGTCAAAAAGATTCAATTTCCCCAAAAAGCACTTCTTTTCTGAAACGGCGTTCATACAATCACTTTTCTACTACCAGGGAGCTTTAAAGCAGAGAGAGAAAGGAAAAGAACGTGCCTTTACCACATATGATTATAAATCATGTAAATTAAACGATGAAATGCATTTGATTATTCTTAGTCAATGCACATTAATACTTCTCTTTCAAGGAAGTAATTTGCTTCCTTGATTCCAAAGCGACCTGCTTTTTGTCATGTAATACAACACTTTCATCCAAGAAAGTAATTTGTATAGATAATCAAGTGCGTCTATGTATGTGTTTGAGGCCTACTTTAGCCTTAATATGTGTTAACCTACAAACGCACCGTCAATATGTCTTCTCTGTGAGGTTCTCTAACATATATATCCCTGAGCTTTCAAGAAGAAGAAAAAAGTAGAGCATAATGTTATAGAATAAGAAGCAAATTAATTCAAAACTGGGTTTGATACCGTATCCAAAAGAATGTACATTCTGATATATATATATATATATGTGTGTGTGTATAAACACAGGAAAAGCTAACAAACTTCAAACGGTAGTTTACTATAGCTCTGTGAGACATGCATATATCTAGATTACCTGTACTCGTCCAGGAGGGAATGCCCAATTTCCTCTGCATTTAGCAAATTTGTTCAATGTACATTGTGCACAAAGTTACATAGAAACCTGCTCTATTTACATTGGAATATGAAGAAGGAAAATTCAGCTATCTTTCACTAAAAATCTGAAGTGACAGAAAGCTAGGAGGCAAACAAAAGATAGGATTGACTTTTTGGGTGGGGAAGAGAGAGGGAAATGGAAGAATATTTGAGTCACCAAAGTTTTATTTTTATTATTTTTAACAGGAATACAATAATGTCATTGTCAATGATGAACAAGATTAGGGTTTCAAATGAGGTAAAATAATAATTACACAAACTGGTTGCGTCTCAAGTACACCAATATTCACACCCGAACACACACAAAAAAGTCCCTACTTTCCCAAAGTTGGTTTTGTCTTGTGCTGAAGTCTACGCATCATGTCAAATTTTTACAAAAGAGAAGGTGGGAGAGAGTTGGATCAAAAGAAATTACGCCTTTAACATTATTGAACTCAGTTGAAGACAGCTGAATCCTAAACCAAGTACCAAATATTACATATCTATATATAATACCAAATCCTTGGTATCTGCTTTAGTCATCTACTGGTCACAAACGTTTTTAAAGATTAGTAATACCAAACAATGCCTAGCCTTAATTAATCCCTACTTCTTTTGACAAATAATGAAAAATGAACATGGATCTCAAACAATGAGGGAGAGGGTGTCACTTCTCTGCCTTTTTCATCTTGCCAAGATTTTATTTTTGTTTCTTTTTTTTGTAATGCCATTTTGTAAAAGCTTTTATTTTGATATTAGAGCCAAATATCCTCCTCCACGAAACCCTAAGAGAGAGAAGATTAGGATAACGTGAAAAATAGGAGAATGTTTAAAGAAAGTGGAAAGCTAGATCTGAAATGGCAGAAACAGACAGATGAGATGCTGGAAAACCCATCATGAGCAAAATCAGCGTAATGATGAAGCAGAAAGGGGTAAAGCTTAGGCTGACAAAAACACCATCATAACATTATCAGAAGAAGATAGAAAAAAAAAATAGAAACTTCAGAAGAAAAGGAGCTCTTAGCAATGATGAAACTTTTACCCAAACTGACGGAAAAAATAGTCAAACCGCACCATCATTACACCAATCTGCACAATCACAAACATCCTTAATTCCTCTAAACAACAAAATCCCATGATTCTAAACTGCCAATCATATATACCCAGAAAACAAAAAGGGAAAAAAAATCCAAAATGAAAGAAGAAAAAGCAAACCTTTACATGCATATATCCCATGATTAAGGTAGCTATCTGGTATGGAAGCTGTTAATTGGGGGGAATGAAGCCTGGTCCGACGACACTAATTAATCTAAGCCAATACTATAATTCTTTGATATATGATCTTAGAAATTATAGATCAGCATAAAAAAAACATAAAGAGTCCTCGAGCCAGACAACATTCCCCTCAAGAGGCAAAGCTCCACATAATATTAAATCATGATGATGCTGTTGCAAAGAGTTTCTGTTTCTCTCTGGTTTCTAATTTATCTCCAAATCCCCCAAGAGTCTCGGCTAGGTTCAAGGGGGAGGAGAGAGAGAGAGAGAGAAAGAAGGGGGGTGAGGAGGATGATAATGATGAATGATAAATGATAAATGATATGGGTATGGGTATGGGGAGGGGCTTATATGAAGTGAAAAAGAGAGTAGAAAGCAAACATTATAAAAGACAAAACATCGGTGCAGACTCGACCCTACCAGCTGGGTTCTCACTTCCAGAAATGACCACGACCCCATGCACCTCTCTCTCTCTCTCTCTCTCTCGCTTAAACACATTTTCTCAATTTGATCATGCATATATCCACCGTTGGATTTTGCAGATGACCCTGATATTTACACCTCGTACGACCATTGCCTGCTGCAACTATTTAATTAGTGCCCTCTAAATTATTAACTGAAATAGCATAAATTAAATTGTAAAGAAACAAACCCACCATTTGATTTTGGGCGTGATGGTTTGATTGTGTCATCAAACATGGTCTACTAATTAACTGCTGATTAGCTTGCCTTACAAATTGTTCTAGCCTAGAAATCATGGACCTATTTTGGACCATAGGATGGTAAGAAAAAAAAATATATATTATGGATAGAAAAGGAATCAAAGTAAAGGGGTGGCAGAAAGTGAGTCAGAGGAGTGGTTGGGTTATTGAGCTGCCCGATAATAGAAACACCATTTAATATTTTTGGCATTTCTTTTGTGTATGAATTTAAGTTGTATTTTTGAAGCTGCGAATTCATATTATAATAATGATTTTTGTTTTTTGATTTGTTTTTAAAAAAGGGACCCTCGGCTGGCGTGTCACTTTTGAGCAGGGCGAGGAGTTCGAGGCGATGACCGACAGATGGGGCTCAGGCGTCCATTCTCTCATTTTCACTCTGCCTTTTAGCCCTTTTACCCTTTCTTCCTCTCCTCACCTTCAAATTCAATACCAATTTTTTTAAATAAACAAAAACCCAAATCCCAATTCCTGGCTCACTTTAATGTTAATTTTATTTTGTTTTTGGCAATTGCCATAGGGCTGGTCAAATACCTTGTTTTTACACAGAAGAAAGGTTTCAGGAAAAAAGAAAAAGAAAAAAAAAAGGACATTCAAGTTGTCTAAATGAGCATTTACTCGCTTAGGGTTTGGTGGAATGTAGTCAGCAGGTTTCTTTATTGGTGTGGAGTATCACAAAATTCAAAAGTGTGTTAAAAGCACATTTTTCAATTATTATTATTATTTAATGATTTTGGAATTGGAATCCTGGATTTGCTAAAATGCTTTCCTGTCTTGGCAATTTCCATTGCCTATTACTATTAGAACCCTCATTAACTTCTTTAATTAAATGTATACATATACTTGTATTACTGCATATGAAATTTATCAAGAAAAGAAACAGATAAACTTCTTTTATTTTTGGATGAATGAAACAGATAAACTGGATTCTGAAATTACTGCAAAATCTTATTTGATAATTTACCATAAGACTTAAAAACCGCCTAACTCTCTTCTTATCATCTTAGAATGGATCAGTTGGCACGTGCAGCTGTCTTCTTGCTGTAAAAGTAGATCCGAATATTTATTACTCCCAACGACCTCCTGTAATTTCATGATTTTGAAGGATTAAAAAAAATAGAGGTTGCACATTCTACATTTGCAATTATATTTTCTAGCTGGTACATTTATATATCTGTAAACTAAATGTGTTTTACTGGTAAATTGTAAATTTAATGTGTTAGTTTAAAGCCTTATGCAAATTCACATCGTACATATATAGAAACAGGAAGTCAATGGAAATTCATAAATTATTCACCAATTATATTATATATTAAGGTCTCAACTATTCCACCAAACGGCAAAAAAGAAGGGAAAAAAAAAACATCATACTATATAATATATAGCAGGCAGTAGTCGCATAGTATTGGTTAAGGTGCGTATATATATATATATAGAATTGCATAAACTGACAAACTTTTAGAGTCATAAAAAACTACTAAATTTGTACCAACTTTTTTTTTTTTTTTGGTGGATACCTAGTCTTTGTGTTATTGTTGACAAGGGTTGTGGTAGAATTTGTGTTATAAATTAATAAAATAAAAAAAGGAAAGAAAAGTGGAGGCAGTTGTGAAAGTTGAATTTATGTGTAAAACACATATCTTGTTGTTTTTATATAGGCATGAAGGGAGTGCCCGGAAGATGTGCTGCCATGCCTACTACCTTCAACAGCAAATGAAGGCTCCTTAAAGGCTTAAACCCACCTTTCTCTCTCTCTTTCCTTGTTGTACATCAGAGTGACAAACGGAGAGGACGATACTGGCTCCAGATTTCAACGCCTTTACAGTCTTGAAAATTGTGTGAAAAAGTGCGTGAGTGAGAGAAAATATAAAAAAGAAAAAGAAAGTGGGAAAGAAACAACACGTAAAATGTCAAATCCCTGCATCTCCAACCCAGGTTCTCCACTATTCAATTGTTATATAATTATCATTCAATTATTATAACCTATACTAAACTCTACCATTTTCAAATTCCACTTTTTTTTTTTTCTTTTTTTTTTTTTTCCAAAACGAAAATGTGACAGTCTCAGCCCTTTGCCAGTTACCACGCTCTCCTCCATATGCTTGTCACGTGCTCTCTCTCTCTCTCTCTGGCCTCAGAAAACAGTTGTAGTAGTAGTGGTTAAAAAAGAAGGAAAAGAAAAATAAAGGTTAAGCAAGCTTTTGAGCACTGAAGTCAATTTGGTGTCTGGGTCCAGAAATGGAAGAGGCAAACTCATTCTTTGGTGTCTGGGTTGTTGTCTTCCTTTTAGAAAATCATTAGTTGTACATTTTCCTGACACAGACAATCAAATTCCGGTTTAATTTAGTCAAAATTACAAGGCAGTCACGAGATTATAATTATTAACTTTATATATATATATAAGTTGCTGTTACTGCAGGTTGAGTCAAAAATTTAAATGTTAGGCACATATCTTGCTGACAATATTGATTAGCTGCACCTATACCATGGAAGTGTATAGCCTGGTCCAATCCATCGTATAAAGAGATCCCACATGTATTCAACTTTTTTGGACTACAAAAATTAAGATGTATTCTGAGATCAGGTGGGAGCGTGCTAGACGTTTGTTTCAAGGTTTTTCGAGTTTTTATTTGTGTCTTTTCTCATAAATAACTCATTGTCACATTTGTGCAAGGGAGGCAAAGAGACAGTATGTGACTGGAAATGTTTGCTTGTTTTTATTTTCCTATTAATATATATATATATATTTCCTCAATGTAAATAAAACTTTCTCCGCATGCTACACGGCCGACATTGAATTCTTGTAGGCCTGGGATACACAGAATTTGATTGGGCTTTAGAGTCCAGAAGGAGTATCCGTCATGGGCTTGATTACTAAAGGGAAGCCTAATTTTAATCTTGGGCTTTCTTCACCCATTCCTACAAACACCTGAAAATAATTAGGCTCTTCTAAAGTATTGTTAAAACTCACTCGCCGAACAATATTACTCGTAATCCAAGATTCCAATGTCTTGGATTAATATTATTGGTCCAGTGAAGACTCTGAACCTCATATTTTCAATAACAGCAATCTTTTTTCTCTAATTTTATCTCCACTGAGTAAGAGACTAAAAATTCACTAAAAAAAGCAATATACTAACATATACTTTTATATTTATAAATGTTTGCCCCAATTTGACGTCAAAGTGACTCGAAAATTATAAGATATTTTGAATAAATATATCATTTTTCGACTCTACGTCAAACCGAAGAGAGAAGACCTAGTCCATCTTCAAATGAATTTGACACTTATCAGTAGTAGTCTTCCACCTGAAAAAGCTGTATATTAATGAAGCATAAAGCAGCACCTCAAAAAGCCTTATAATTCCATGACCGTGACTCCAAATTCAATCCACTATTGTTTTGGTAGCTCTTAATCACATAGTCCAAAACAAACACCAACCAAAATCATCGGTGACTACTTATAGATGACGTTCCACTCGTTCTACGCTATGTCATCGGTTCACGATCCGTACTGGACATATGAATGGTAATGTGGCATAAAGTGTTGGGTTTAGCTTCGTGAATATTCTTATTCCATAAACACACGATTAAGCTCAATGTTGATCTTCTTTGCCACTCCGCCAATATAGATTGGTACATTGTTCCAAACTTACCCAAACGCAAAGAATGCTAATTAATCATAAATGGCCTAATACATACAAATTTTCATGTCATTTTCATAAACTGTCTTAATCACTTACCTTCCTTTTTTATTTTTTATATTTTTTCCGTTTTATTCTAATTTCTTGGTAATTTATGTGATCCTTAGTCTTCACAGCGATAAGTCTAAGTCTTCAATAGTAGCCTTATATATTGTGATATTTTTAATAAAAGATTTCCCTTCAGGTGTATACCCAATCTTTTCCATACAAGTAATGTTGGCCAAACCCATTTCCATCCCGAAGAAGATGAATTAGAAAAAAACAAAAAATTAAAGATAACCAAATGAAAATCAAGAAGAAGCTAACAATCATTAAGCACTCGTTAAAGACATTCTCTTTCTATACATCTTAGTCCCACTATTTTTTTTTTTTTTTTTTTTTTTTTTTTTTTTTCTATTCTTNGCTTTGAAATTATAGTCCCATGCCACTCATTATATTGTAATAGATTCTCTCATATTAATTTTTTTCTAGAGGAGTTTAAATGTCGATCTACCATTGGGTTTTGGCCTTTATATTTACATATTAATTGTATTTCAACTTCACCTTCATATGAAGCCGAATATTTTCTACCAACAAATATAAAATATTTTTTATGTCGAAAAATTAATTTTTATTTTTGTAAAAAAAGGAGAAAAAAAATCTATACAACAACGGACTTATTACCACGTATAAACCAGAGAGCTCTAAAATAAAAGGCACTATGAGACAAACAACCTAATGAATAACTTATTCCCATCCTCACACGACTCCGAATGAGGTAAGATTTTGAACAATTATCATGGCACGTGTCCTATATATTTAACAAAGGCTTTCATACACAACCACCAGGTTTCTGCCACGTCAACCAAAAAAGACGACGTATTGTGATACCGAGTGTTTGACCAGCAGCACGTGGCAAGAAACCATTGGATGACGTGTGACTGACGGGACTTGTCTGTAGGCAGCAATTTTTATTGGCCTGAAAATATTTTTTATTTGGAACTTTGTAAACGTTTTTTGTTCAATTTATTAAATAAGAATTTTGATCTATTTCGAAGGAGAATACAAGTTGCACACGTAAGCAACTTTGCGACTAAGGAGAGTTTATTCAATTTAAAACTAGTTTATTTTAAAAAAATATTAAATTTAAATATATTAAATTTAAAATTTAAATAAATTTATACAAATTACTAATTATTTAATTTTAATTTTAATAAACTTTATAAAAATTTATTTAAGATTTTATAAAAATATTTTTAAAATTTAAAAATATTTAAAAAGTTATTGACTTTAAAATATTTTAAAAAATAATAAATTTTAATAAATTTCATTAAATTTTAAAATGAATTTTGAGAATGAAAAAGCTATATTGAAATTCCACTTATTTTTCATAAATTTCATTGAATTTTTATAAATTCTATATAAAAATCTATACAAATCTATAATTTTTTTTAAAATATACAACTGAATTTAAATATATTAAATTATAAATTAAATACTTCTTTTTAAAAGTGACTATAAATCCCTCACAATGGCTCGAGCCGATCCATTATTGGCTGCTCAAGCCGTTACACTTACCAGACCCTGTTCTATGCAATTTGATCCCATACTATTTTGTACAATGATTTTTTATTTTTTTATAAATAGGAGTGAAATTATACGGATTCATCACTTTATGTATATCTGTAGGGAAATGGCTCAAAAACCATGTTTTAAATTCCCAAAAAATTAAAAGGACACCGATTTCTCCAAGAAACTAGGGGAACAAATATTTTCTAATAAAACGAACACAAGGTAATAATGTAAACAACTTCTAGTAGATTATTAAATGAAGACTAAACGTAGATTTCAATGGCAAAACGTGATTCACGTCGCCGACACTAGAATAAAGATGATGACATCCAAAATAATGACTATATGTAATTTTATATCACTATCTTAGACAATATAAAAATGACTAAAAATGTTATTTAATAATTATATTATTTAAACATTTAAAGACTTATAGCGCAAGCTAATTCAGCTGAATCCCCAAGTCAGCTGGCTAGGTAAGGTAGCCACTTCCAAAATACTGGAACTGGAAGCATGGAAAAAATGGAAATTACTGTTAACATAAAGTATATAAATATAAATATAAATACAAATGGACATTATTTGAGATATTAAAAGCAAAAGAGAAAAGGAAGAGCAGCGTACGTTTTGATTGAGAGAGGGCGAAGGGATTTTGGATACAAAAAGCAGTACACAACCCCCCCCCCCCCCCGCGGANCCCCCCCCCCCCCAGCGGAGAGAACCAAAAACATACAAAATCCTCCTAAAGCCTTTTAAAAAGTAGCAGGTGCATATGATTAGGATTCAGAGCCCCAAAATTAGCGAAGCCCTCCATTAAGTCCTCGTACGCAGCAACAGTTGTAAAGATGTTAGATCACGGAGAATATTCATATTCTCCAGCAGAGACATTTCCTTGCATGAACCAGCTGACAGCTAATTCCACCCGAAAGAAGAAGAGCAACAGGAACAAGAGAAGGTTCAGCGATGAACAAATCCGATCCTTAGAAACCATGTTTGAGTCGGAGGCAAGGCTTGAGCCCCGGAAGAAGTTGCAGCTCGCCAGAGAACTGGGTTTGCAGCCCCGGCAGGTTGCGATATGGTTTCAGAACAAAAGAGCTCGCTGGAAGTCCAAGCAGCTCGAGAGGGACTACTCCATATTGCGAGCCAATTACAACACCTTGGCTTCCCGTTTTGAATCCCTCAAGAAAGAGAAGCAGACTCTGCTTAATCAGGTAACTAGACACGGATGCTCTAATTCACCACCCTCCTCTGTTCTATTAAGTTAGCTGTCAAACTTTTACTTTCTTTTAAGAACAGAGAAATTAAGCAAACTCAGAGTGAACCCAGTTGAACTAACAAGACTACTGAATTTATATATTCTCAATTTGACAGCTGCAGAAGCTGAATGATCTGGTGCAGAGACCACGGGATGAGGAAGGAGCAGGACACAGCATTGAATTCCATAGAGAGTCGGACAGCGAAGAAGAACAGACCAAGTCTGAATCTCAAGTCAAACCTAGTTTGTCGGCGGAGAAATCAGAACATGGTACTGTGGGCGTTCTGTCGGACGAAGATAGCAGCATGAAAGCGGACTACTTTGGTCTGGAGGAGGAAACGAACCTTGCGAATATGGTGGAGCCCGGTGATGATTCCTTGACCACTTCGCATGAAGACTGGGGCAGTTTGAACTCCGACCGACTCTTCGATGAATCTGGTAGCGGTTATCAGTGGTGGGACTTCTGGTCTTGAATCGCAGAATCGAAACGCAAAATGAATTGACTGCAAATAAAGCTTTTCCTTGCTGACCGACTTCAAACTGCTTGGTTGGGGAAGTTTTAATGAATGATTGAATGAGAGATGGAATTGGTTTCTGTGGATTTGTAATAAGGAAATTCCATTTACAATTTTCAATTCGACTAGATCGTACAGGACACGAAATTGCCGATCCAATGCACAAAAGTGGAAGAACTTAGATGTAGGGGGGTTTCCATAATGTAGAGATCAAACATAATGAGGCAGCTACAGAGAGTGGGGCTGGGAAGTATATGTTGAAGAGCTCTTTCTTAGGAACTAAATATTAGGAGGAGAAATTTGTGTAGACGTGCGTTCGAAGATGTGAAGGATCACACGGAGTTTATCTGCAACTTTTGGGAGGAGCTGCTATATATTTTGTTTCACAATTACCATCAAGTATCAACCCCTTAATTTAGAACATTAAACTTTTATTTTTATTTTTATTTTTTTTAACTTTTTCATTTCTATTACTTCAAATTTTCATGAATTTTTTCTTCGTTCACAAGAAAAAAAAAGTTAGTAACATCCACTTCTATTGTTTAAACAACATTAAGAGAAGATAAAAAATAAAACGAAAGACAAAAAAAAAATTGAAAAGCCAGTAAGTGGACATAAATTAGGATGCACAGTTAAGATAGGAGATGAGATGAGTGGGGCATTTAATTAAGGAGAATATTGTTTGCTTAATTGTTTGAAAAAGGGACAAGAAGTGTAAATGAAGTAGAGAAACAGAGGCATGATTGAAGAGATGTCGAATGAATGTTATCCTAATATTTATTGTCCACAACCATACACGATGCATCTCTCTATCATTGCATATCGTTCTCAATATTTGCTCAATTTTGTGTCCTTCATGCTCAAAAGCTCAACTTTATCAAACCCAAGAAAATGTAAATGGTATCAAAATGCACCCTCTTATTTTCAAACTTGCTCTTAATTCCTATCCTTGTTTTTTGATGCTCTTCTCAATCATATTACGCATTCCAGACATCCTTAATCATAGGAAGGACAGCAGCAATAAATGAGGCCAAGAACATTCACCAATGGATGAAACCAACATCTGACCGGATCACAAAAATGAAAATTTATGAGCAAAATGGGTTTTAGTTTTTACACACTAAAGAAATTGAAAGAGAGAAAATGAAGAAGGGAAAAAACAAAAAGAAAGATGAGTTGGCCAATTTGGGTATCGTCGTTTTGGATCGTCTTGGAGGAGTCTCGAGTCTACCACCTGCAGTCGTGTTGTGAAGGAAGGGCAGTCTGTCCAACTTGAACGTGTGCCGCTGAGACAGAAGGCAGTCTCTGATTGGGTAATCGTTCCTAACCTTGGTGGCTCAGGGTTTCGCGTTTTTCAATGTTTGACCACCAAAAAACGACGACGTATAGCAACACGAGTTAACTCTCTTCTCTTCCTCTCGGCTGCCTTCTGGTTGAGTAAAGGTTGGGGGACTTTTAGTTTACTCAGACAGAGAGAGGAAGAGAAAAGGATAGAGAGAGAGAGGAAGTGATGAATGACCTCTCCAATGCAGCTCTTTTAGATCACCATTGCAGTACTTGCAAGCCCATACCATCTCTGGCCCTCTATACTCTCACTCCCCTTTTCATCATAGGCCTATCCTTCTCCATTTTCATCCTCATTGTGGTTCACAACGCATTCTTCTTTGTCTCCTTCCTCTTGCTCTCTGCTATCGTCCTCGCTTTCATTATCTGGAACACACGCAACTGGAGAAGAAAAGGTGCAATGTTTTTCTTTCTCAGCTCTCTTCCTGAGACTGACCTTCGGTTGGCTCAGGAGGGTCAGCTCGTTAAGATCACTGGGGTACTTTTCCTTTCTCTCTTTCACTCTTTTAGCTCATTTTATCAAATGGGTTTCTTCTACATCTTCTCCGTTTCAATTTTTGTCTTTTGATTTTGAATTTATCGAAGATTAAGTTTGTGTTTGCGTTGGAATGTAATGACCTATCATTGGCGTTGAGCAAACGGAGATGGATATAAAAAAAAAAATTGGGCCGTCTTAATTTTTTTTTCCGCCTACATTTTAGCAAGATGAATGACATATGGTTAAAAGTCTCACTATACCAACAAAAAGATATGGAGGACGTCTGCAATAATTGTTACTTCATTACACTGTCTCCTACGCTCCCCGGTCGTTCCATTCAGTTGCTTGTATTGCATTAATATGAACATTCATGTCCTATAAAAGATAAAATTAGGATTGGAAACTTGCTTCGCTCTCCTATTTTTTCATTTTGATGAAAACGGAGGTTATCTTATATTCTTTTCAGCTGTGGTAAAGAAATTGAGGTTTAGTAATTGAATTGTTATGGGCTTATGATAATCTTGAAGCTGAGTAAAGAAAATATTTAATGGGCAAGTTACTGAATTTGAGAGGCCGAAGCTTATATCATTCAAATTTTCTTTTGCTGGTTGAAGGGCTAAAATTGTGTATGCATATGGAGTCATGCAATGATTGAATTTATAGTTTTGCAGCTAGGAATTTACAAAATTGCAAGGTAGAACAATTTTTGAAATCCGTTTTTACAAAGACATTTCAACTATGCTTCATTGTCTTCCTTGCAGCATATTTGAAAAATTATAGTAAACCAGAGCTTTAGATTAGATATGAAGTGCATGCCTGACTTTGAAAGCTGATTATGCTATTCAATTGCAGCCATAACTTGTAACTGTTTTTAACACGGTTAATTTCCTGTATATTATTGATCATATTTTTTCTTTCTCTAGAATGAACTATATCTTACAAGTATATAATAGTTTCCATTAATTTGACGCTGACCAACTTTATTCTTGTTATTTCATGATTTTAGTTTGCAACATGTGGGAGTATCTCCCTTGAATCTTCATATGAGCGGGCTACAAGATGTATTTATGCATCAACTCTTCTATTTGAATATGGAGGATTAGCTTTAAATCCAATGAGTGTCAGCAAGTCATGCTTTCAGTGGAGTTTAGCATATTGTGAGGTACGTACGGTGCTCTACTTTTGTCATGTAGGCTGCTTGTACTTATTGGATTAGCATATTGTGAGTTTAGCATATTCTGAAATTAGTAACTGATGCCTGTTGAATGTCTTTTCATACTTTGGAGTGAGTTTTAATGCACTAAATTAATTTTGCAAGGATGATCTCTTAAATACCATTTCATAGTGTGTTTGGGATCTATGGCTTATACCTAAACTGTGAGCGGGAGATGTTAGGATGCCAATTGGTTTACGCCCTTTATTTTTACTTGGTTTTTTCTCTTGATATTTGGAGAGTTAAAATGTTGATGGAAAATTTCAAGTGCGCTCACTTAAATCAAAGAACTCTTGTTTTCTATATTCATGCAGAATGTAACAATAGGATAGACTAGAAAAAGTTGAAGAGACCATTCTGAAAGTGATGACATAAAATGGAATTTCGAATTTCAATGAAATTTCATACGTTTAACCAGCCATATCATCAGCATCTCACTTGTGTTTTTCACTTTTGAAGAGGTCCAATGAAATTGGCATCACTCTTGAATCAGACTTGTTCAATTTGAAGCCAGATCTTCTTAAGACATTTTGTTTTCGGAGGAATAACTTTTGTCTGCTTGGGCTTTCCACCTGACAGAGGTTCTCGACAGATTTTTACATAACTGATAAGAAGTCTGGTCTCAGAGCAATGGTCAAAGCTGGTTCTGGTTGTAAAGTTGTTCCCTTGATCCTCGAGAGTAGACTCTTCAGTACTACAAGACAATGCAGGATTCTTTCTCCTCACCTGACAAAATGGTTAAGGGAGAGAAACCTCTCAGTTGAAGCCCGTCTACTTCGTCTAGAGGAAAGGTAACTTGCAAAATGCATTATTTCCTGATGGTTTTATGCACGCTACTTGAGAGCTTATTTGCCATTCATTTGCATTGGTATTGGCAGCTATGTTCAGGAAGGCAGCTCTGTGACTGTTGTTGGATTATTGCGAAGAAATAATGATACACCAATGATTGTTCAACCTCCAGAAATCATCTCCACAGGATGTTTATGGCAAAAGTTGCTTCTCCCTGTTCATATTGACGGGCTGATCCTCAGCGTTTCACAAATGGCTGGCCTTCCAAACAACAATCATCTGCAAAACCCGGAATTGTAGTTTCTAACAATATGGGATAGCTAGGAGTATGTAGGACTTCTTGGATGATAAACTTCTATATCATTTCAAGCTTTACATTCTTTACCACCTTGGATTTTACCCTCTCCTTTTATGGCTAATCTTCTCACTTGTACCCATAATTGTAACATTAATATCCTTGTGACTTCTCTTTTGTTAGCATTTATACATAATTTAACTGTTAGATTACTCTTTTTATTGCAATCATAGCTTCGAAGTTTACTATATGCTACTCTTTTTTCCATTATTTTTTATTTTTATTTCTATTCTATCCCGTGAAGATAGAAATAAAATATGCCTAGGAATGATGATGCTCATCTACGGTTTTTTATTACTAGGTTGAAACAGAAAACGGTGCAACTAAACAACATCTATCAAAGCGAAATGGAATCTTTTGGTTTTAATAGAAGTAGATGTAATACTTGGCCAAAAAATAAATAAATAAAGTTGGAAGTAGATGTAATCAGGATATAGCAGAAAATGAAAATTTTGAATTTGAGTTCTTAAAAGATATGAAATCTGTTAAAAGCCCATATCTACTAAAGCGAACTGGGCTGATGTCAATGGGAGAGCGGTGTTTACGCTGAACCCAATCTTGGGCATAACTTTATGGAATTTTTATAAAGATGCCACTTCATCAACTAATTATCACTTTATTTTTAACTATTTATATCCACTGCATCGTTATTTTTAAATTTATTTTGTCCATTTTATCCATCATTTAAAAAATTATGAAAAAATAATTACCTTTTCACATTCTCTCCCTCGTTCACAATACTCTGCCGTTACAATCTTTTTTTTCTCACCCTCTGCATTCTGTGTCATCTTTTACAATCTTTTTAACTTTCATTTTTTATTTTTACCACATTCAATTGAAAATGATGATATCTTGAAGAGGACTAAAAATTATGGCCCAAAAAATAAAAAACTCCACCCATTGTGACACCCCCCCGTCCCTTTACCAAGCCCATCGAGAAGAAGGAAAACACCAAAAAAAAGGAGACTCAAAAGCTAGAAAATTGGCCTTCACGGCTTAAAATTTGATTTTGGATCATTGAATGAATCTTGTAAATATACATCGCCTTCAATTATCTTCCTCGCCCTTAGTAAATGTTGTACATATAACTAAAAGGAAAGGGTTCTACTTGTGTGAAAATTCAAGCATGAATCCTGCCTTTGTTATAAAACATCACCCTTAATAAAAGCGGTGTTTACCACGGGAAGGATTTTGGTAACTATGCAAGTGTAGTGTGAACATCGCCCTTAGTAAGGCGGTGTGACACCAAATAGGTTGGTAGTGGTGTGAACCCCTCCCAAATGTAGACAACACCGCCTTTAAATTAAACATACAGCACTAATGTAGAGCAGGTTGGATTTTGTCATTTTGTTTTTTCATTTCAATAAACTTAAAAAAAATACATATATCATGCATACACCTTGATGTACACATTTAACATGATTCTAAAAAAAATGTCAACTATCTTTGGTAGACTCTGGTGTTTGGGTCTAATGTTGTTAAATATTTCTAACTTGAAAATATAATATAAAATAATTGAATGATGTTTGAAAGTAGCTAATACAATGAAAATCGCAAAAAAATCAAGAGAAAATTGTAAGACAATAGTGAATTCATAGCAAATGATAGTAAAAAATGATGGCTATTTGTGAAATGAAAAATTAGAGAATATATGCCTATTAAATTGGGGGAAAGTAAAATTGATAAAATGAGTTTGTGGTTGATGAGGCAGTGAACATAAATAACGAAATAAAAACTTGTAGGCATAAATAATTATTTTGTTAATAAATTAGGCATCAATAAAAAAATGAAAATTTCTACGGATGCTCATGGTTGTGGCCAATTAATGAAATAAGCCTATCTTCTTTTTTAATGATTCCCACCCATCACCTAATCAGCCCTCCTCTTAATAAATTCATTTTATTCTTCTTTCTTTATTCTACCAGTTCTTTTCATCCTCTTTATCTCTCTCGTCTTTTTTTTTCCCTTTCAATTCGTTTTCTCTATAAGCTTTTTCTCTCTCTTTCTTTTCTTCCAAACTCATTCGAAGTGATTCAAAAATTTTTAAACCGATTTGAAAAGTTTGAATCCCTCTAAAAATATTCTTTTAACTTTTATGATGTTAAAAAATGTTATGGGTAACGACCCAAATGTTTCTTTTTTAATCTTTTTCAAGCTTTAATTTTATAAATTTTTATGAAATAAAAGTTCAAAAAATAAGAAAAAAATAATACATAAACTACCAAAAATTTAATCCATGCATGTTAAAAGCATAAATAAATTAGTGTAGCACCCCTAAGACTCCTTAATTTGGATAGTACTAATTATAGAAGGGGGTGGATATAAAATAATTTGTACAAGAGCATATGAATAAAAATCAATCTTATTTGCTAGTTGCATATGGCGTTTCCATAAGCTCGAAGGCCATGATAGCAAGAAACCAGGCTAATAACCCAAAAAAAAAAAAAAATTGAAAAGAAAAAAGAGGAGAACAAATGCATAAACAAGATTTTTTTTATTTTGACCAAATATTTGTTTGATTTATTAATCTGTTAAACTAGTGGTTTTTAATTCTCTATATTTCTCATACAGAAAAAGCATCATGGTATATACCCAAATGGAGTACTCTTGCACATTAAAAATGTCTCACAAAACTTCGCTAACTTTAATTTTTTTCTTGTCTACAATTAAATAAAGAGCAATTGGAGCATAAATTAGTAAATTATTTATAATCAGGAATTGACAAGTTGGACATTTGAAAGTTCATATTCTCTCAAAGTCTTGTCATTTAACCGATTTAATTATACATATAGTAAACAATCAACCACTTACCCCATTGTACATTATTGATGAGGGTGTCCATAACATACATCAAATTTCACTTTCACTCTTCTATATCATAGAAAATTGGAAGACAGATTACCTACCTATTAGACTTGAACATTCCAACAAACTTCCATCAAAATTAAACTAAATTAAATTCCATGCTGGCCTATTGTTTTCCAATTTGACTTCTTAGTCCACTCTTGATTTCTTCTGTAGAGCTATTTTCCAGCCAATTAAAATTATTTTTTGTTATATTATTGTTAACAAAGCATTAAGCTTGCAAAATTCACCGAAAAATGTTCGTTCTTCCTTTTCTTCTCCGTCTTCCACCAAACCCCACCTTTTGCAAGTTAGATTTGTGACTTATATAAATTAATAAGACTAGTTTTACTCATTTAATTGATAAAAATAACAAATATATACATTAACAACATAATCCAATATTTAATTTACACAGATTTAGCTCTTTGTAAGTGTTATACGCTGGCACTCTCTCCACCTAACTAATTTAATTATAGATTAATTGTATAATTTTTTCCACTTTTATTTAAATCTTCATAATTTATTTAAATAATGTCACATCATTAGCTACATATTGTTAAAACTTATTACTGAATTCCAATTCAACATCTCTAAAGTTTGAGTATCCGAAAACAGTAGTTGAACTATGGTCTAATATACTATTAAAGCTGCATGTCTTGATTTCATTGCTTGCTAGAGTTTTTAAAAATGTCTTTTGCATGTTGGGTGAGGTGCCAGTCTTGGGTTCGGGTTATCTCCCTTAATTAATCTGTAGTTATATGCATCATACCCTTGAGCTAATTAAGATATTGATCAAGTATATATAATAAAATGTGCTCGATATAAAGCTTGAAACTTACGACAACATAAATTAATCTCGATTCCTTTGGCGGCTCGACTGTCGTCTACCCCATATTCAATATTCTCCACTGCAAAATATTTGGTTTTACAGCTTCACCTTTTTCAGAAATCCCCCTTTGATATGTTTGTTGTTGTTTCGTCAATCACTTTCATTTTGTTTTTGTATGTGTGTATGTGTGTATATATATATATTGAAAAGATGAAGCTAGTATAACCTAGTGCTAGCTGCCAATTATATGTCAAATTCTTAACGTAGGATTGTACTAGTTCGATTGGAATAAGTGTTTTTTTTCTTTGTTAATTCATAAGCAATTCTGCATGCGTGCTAATTAAGTTAATAACGATTTCGATCTTCCCAAACAAATGGGCAACTATTTTATAGGAGAAGATTAATGGATAGTTTTATCTAAATATGTATTTTAATAAAGAAATTAAGCGCACAGATTATGATTCCTCATGAATATATTTGAAACCAAGATATGATTCCAATTCAGCCAAACGCTGACTCCTCTAATTATTATTCATCATATGATGTTGATCCTTAACGTAGTTTTAATAACACCATAAACAAACAATTATCCGAATATTAGATCCTAAACAAATCATTAATCAGGATGCAATATTGTTGCTTAAAGTTGATCATAAATAACTTATTTTTGTGAAGCGTGTAGAGGTGGCATTGCTATATATATGCATATATATTGTATGCCGTGTTTGGTTAGGTCTTTTCTTTGATACGGTACTTTAAGTTGTTAGGCACCAACCATGTTTTTTCTAATTATAAATATCAGAAAAAAGGAAGATCACACAAGGATTAGAGGATTTAGAAAATGGGAACTTGTGTATTGGTGGTGAATAAATATTAATGAGGAGGTAAGTTGTAATTTATAAACTGTTGAAGTTGTTTATATAAAATATAGATATAAATTTAAAGTAAGTTTGCATTTCGAATCAAATCTTACAAAGGAACTGAGAATATGAACTCCAAGATTATGCGTTTATTATTTATCCAGTTGGCTGCACTTTGGTTATGCCCTAGCATTTCCTAATGTCCTTTTAAGCCACAAACTTGGTTCTCTTCTAAAGCAAACTTCCAGGCCCATAAACCTATAGTTTATCTTTTCTTCTATAAGTAGCTTATTTCATACCTATGCGAATTAATTTTTGCATTTGTATTAATTAACTCATTAATAAATTTTAATTCAGGGGTTGGTCAAATTGAACCTGTTGGTTGGCATATTTCTTAAGGTATCTTATAATAATAGTAATGGTTTATTGTATTTTGGTATTTTTGACTTTTACAGCTTTGTGATTTAGACTCACCACTTTCAAAGTTGTGATTTTACAATTTTTTACAATTTAGATATTGTTTAATTTTTTATTAACAGAATTTAATAGTGGTCTTGACATGCAATTTATGGGATATTTCATTATGTATTACATATAATCAGGCAACAACTAAACAATATAAATGACTTCATATAACCTAATAACATATTTTTCTATTATTACTATTATATATATTTAAAGGTGAATAGTATACCAATCAAATAAAACTTTCCGATGCAACCAAAATTAAAAAAGCTTTGGAAAATTATTCATCAAAAAGAAAAATCTTTGGAAAATTATTTGTACAAAGTAGATCATAAAAGAACGACCTAAATCACCTAAAACAAATATAAATATATATTAGGGTGTACATTGATTCCAATCTAATAATTTAGTTAATATTCAAACCCATTCAGTATTATTCTGAGTGTTGAAACAAAATTTCATTTAATTTAATCCAACAATTCGCTATTTCTACGGATTTGGATCGAGTCCAATTTTTACCCAATCTCATCAAATTTTCACGTCATATATATTATTTATTTATTTTCTCGGGATCCTTCAGCCGACAATCTTTTTATGAAGTGTGATTGACATTTGAGACAACAAAAGTTTTTCCCATTTTAACCAAATCTTATAAATGTCAGATATGGATAGGGAATAGTGATCTGATTTTTATTTTATTTTTAAAAAAATTATTATTAATATTTTTTCTAACAAAAACAAAAAGTGATTTCATAACCTGCAAATCTACATGTAGGACCCAATTTAACTTATCACTTACCTGTGTCCAACTTTTTCCAGTCAAAAGAAAGTGGCATGTCGAGGGTGACCAATCCCCATTTTGTGCATGCCAGAAGAGGCCCCGAAAGGGAAAGCAAAATATAAAATTATATCATACAAATTTTATTTAGATATTTATAGAAGAAGAAGAGGAGGAGGAGGTCCAGACTGAAAGGACCACGGACCATTTCTGAACATATTCTTCATTTCATTCAAAGATTCAAATAATGGAAAAAGAAACAAAATAGAAGTCAAGAATCTTTTACACCTCCCCACCCACCGATACTAGTCAGAGTGCGTGGAATTTTGTTAATTAACGTGGCATCGAATCCAATTATCCTTGCATTTGTTTATATATGCCAAGTGGGTTAGGTCCTAACCCAGCCTCGCTCACTTTAATTAAATTTTAAACTTCGTACGATTAAGGTAATCAAATCGATCTAAACGCTTCCTCATTAAGTTTCTCTCATGAAATTTGTTTTAGCTGAGCAATATATATACTACCATTTATTTATTTTGCTCTCTCTTTCTCTCTAGGATGTCTGTCTCTATCTCTCGTATTAGAGCTAGAAAATCTGTATTTTGACATAAATATATACATTGTACCTTGACATAAATATATACATTGTAAAAGTGTTTAACTTAGAATTTTTTTTCTAATCAATTAAAATTTTAAGGGCAATGGGGCTCGACTAATTATATTTATAAATAACTTGGTAAAATCGTTAAGTAAATGAAGCATATGTTTTAATTTGTGTATACAACAAATTAGCTGGTTGGAACTTCAACTATTCAATAAATTATCTTAGATAATTTTCAATGGAAAATATAAATTATGAAAATGAACATGATGTATAAATAACATAGATATTATTAGTTTTTAAATATTCTTCAATAATAATGTTTAAAATGAATGTCAAACTGATATAGTTAACACATTGTCTATGTGAATGTCTATAATACATGTGCATTATTAAACATATAGGGTAAATCTATGTTGGATTCTCGTAAAACACTTAATAGAAGTGTGTGATGTTTGTCTATCATTTAGCGAGACGTAACCAGAAGATGTTGGTCTAACTAAATGGGTCGAGCTCGAAGAGTGCGCTCTTGGACTTGATTTTGGATGCATGGTTGATAATAATTGATTACAGTTGTAGCTTTTGAAAAAAACTAATAGCAACCTAAATAAAGAAAAATGATACATGTGCATTATTGAATATATGAGTGCCAATATTGGGTTCCCAAAAACAGTCCAATAAAAGTGATCCATCATTATATAAAATGTCTAACTAATCAATTAAATAGTTTTTTTTGCACGGCACTATTTAGCAAACATTTTTCTAATTAATTGTGCATTCATAATATTAAGTATAAACATTGTCAATTTTTATACTATATAAATAATAATTCATATTTGCTATTAGAGATGCTTTTAGCTTCGTATTTATCTTTTAATTTCTAACTTCATCGTCATATCATAAGAATTGGAGTGTGAAGTTCATAAGCTACTTCTTGAGCATTAGAACACCAAACCCTATACGATATACTTTTTTTTTTTTTTCGATTTTTAAAAATTCTCCCTTTAACAAATAGTTATATAATTAGAGAAGTATTAAGTAAGAGATTCTTGACCTATCATTGGGCTGAATGTATTTGAAGGAGTAAATTATAGGGTGCTCAACCCCATGCCATAGACTATCGAGAAGTCCGACGAGGAATACATTATAGTCGTCGAAATTCAATCTTACTAACAATGTAGACACAATATAATATATGTACAAGTTGCAGGGGATATTCTAATGTCTCGTGATAATCCTAGATCTTCTTCTTCTTTTATTTATTTATTTTTGAATCCTGAATGGCTACATTTTGTTTATCCAGGTCGAAGCAAATTAGGAATTAATTAAATATTGTGATATCGTATATAAATATATATATAATAGTAGTGTAATTAAGCATGCATTTACATAGGTTCCTTTATCACTTTCTTCTTCCAGTATATTGATCTGTATCTATTCGAATTAGGTCAAGGTGTCTCCCTCCAATTCCATACAAACAGAAACAGTTTCTGAGGACATTAGCATCTTTAAAAGATTTGGACAGCGTACGTCTTTTATTGACCAAATTATAATAATAATTAAGTTAATACAGGCGGAGTCGCTGGTCGTTATTGTTAGGTTATTTTTTTTTTTTGGAATATTAATTCCCCACAAAATGACTCTGAAGTTTCTTCGAAGTTGGCCTCCAATAAATATATTCCTCATTTGAATATTATTTGCATGGATTTTTCTTGTAATCTTTTTTTTGGTCAAAGATTTTTCTCGTAATCTCCACTAGAGACATATATAGTGCGTACATGTAAGGTTCATGAATAATAACCTCCAGCTGAGGAAATTAAAGATGTAAATTTACCTTTCTTATCAATAAAAGACCAACTCTTTCCTTTCCACACGCTTGAATTGAAATAACCATTAATTCTACCAAACGATTGAAAATATATATATATATATATATATAATTAAATTTTGAAAGTCTCTTACTGACTTCCATTAATTTCTCAAAAGCAAACGTGTAGGTGGACTAAGAAGTAAATGATTAGCTTAGATCATTTCCAATAGATTCATATTATTTATTTGGCTTAAATACATTTTAGTACATTTTTAAATTGAATTTATTTACTTAGGATTTGTACAATTAATTTATGTAATTGATATTTTATAAATTAAAAAAAATTGCACATTTATCCAATGTAGTTGAAATTGATAAAAAAAAGTTGTATATTTGTCTAATTTAGTTAAAATTGATAAATTCTATCAACTTAAAATTAACATATAATCTTCAAAATTATTTTTTTCATTTTTAATTTTACCAAAAACTAAAAATAATTAAAAAAGAGAAAAAAACTATAAATGAATTTTAAATTTTTTTTCATGTTTTTAATTTTTTTTTTAAATTTTTGGTATAATAAAAATTGAAAAAAAAATTATTTTGAGGGTCATATGTTAATTTTAAATTGATAAAATTTGTTAATTTTAACTAAATTGGACAAATGTGCAACTTTTTGTTGTCAATTTCAACTACATTGGACAAATGTGCAACTTTTTTCAATTTAGAATGTATCAATTGCACAAATTAATTGTAGAGACTCATAAGTAAACAAATTCAATTTTAGAGGGTACTAAAATGCATTTAAACCTATTTATTTCAAAGAGTTATATATATTTTTTAATTTCGATGGATTTTTTAAATTAAGTAATTAAAATAAAAAGTGAAACTTAGCTCTTTAAATGTAGAGAGTCAAATTTTTTTTCTATATAAAATTTTATTTATTACTCTACAATTTTCTATGCACAATTACAATTAAATATATTAATTATAATTTCATATTTTATTTTTTAAACACTATTTTAGTGTAAATATGATAAAAAAATATGAATTATAATTGTTTATAAAAAAATAAAAAGTAATATTAAAGTTGACAAAAAAATTATTATTTTTTTTTAAAATTATTCAATATGCTTTTTATTTTAAAAATTATGATTTTTAAAATAAATAGCATAATTAAATATTCTTAAAAAATTACGAAAAGCGTTTTGAAATCCAACTTTAAATGGATTTAAAATACTAACCCGCGCACAGATAGAGTTTGAATAGCTATATGTGCTTAAATCTACTTGGAAATGACTTCAAATAAACATTGACCTCTCCTGGATCACCAACCCAGCTATCTACTGACTCACCTCTCCATTATTTTATTCCTCTTTTTATTTTTATTATTATTATTTTTTCACTTAACAAGTCGTGGCCCGTGGGTGACTCTGACTCCTTTCCTGCTATCACCAATCTTGCTACTTCACTGAAATTACAATTTCTTTTTTAATTGGTTATTTGGGGAACACAAGCGAATGAGAGCAGAGTTTTTGAACTGTGGGACCAAGTAAATTGAAAACCTCACAATGAGTTCAATTCAAACACCCTATCCGAAAAGCTTTGGAAATTCATTCAACAAGTTTCCTTTTGTTTTCTCTCATGATAACGTTATACCTTCAGCTCAACTAATAAATTAATCCCACTAAACTTTTTATTTGGTGAATAATTAATCCCACTAAATTTGTGATGACGAGTTGATGAAAATTAAAGGAAATTACACTCTTAATGTAGCCGTGGTCTCGGTTAAAGGGGAAAATAGAAAGAAAAAAAGTGTTGGTCTCTTCGTCATTGGTCTTCATTCCTTGCAAATGATTTTTGTTTTTTTTTGCATGAAACAATGTTATTAGGCTATTTATATATTTTTAAAGCACCATGTATATTAACTGTTTATAATTATTTATGCACCATGTATATTTAATGTCTGTAATAATTTATAACGATAATAAAATAAAATTTATATTACGAATTTAATATTTTTAAATATTCAATTATAAATAATTTGTAATACCAGGTGACCATACCATTCCACCACATGTATTAAGTTTTTATTACTTTGCAAATTCATAGTGGAGCTCTTAGAATTGGAATAAATAATATCCCATATTGGCTGCTTTCGATATTTGAAAAAGTAGAAAAACAAAGGGAAGTTGTATATTCAACGGACAGGGCTTACACATTGAGCAAAGTAAGTATCCCAGCCGTCCATTGAACCACTCTGAAACGACGCAAGTGGGTCCCAGTCTTTTCTAGCTTTTTAAGCACGCTTACCGTTGGATCATGGTCATCTACTAATCTCGTACCGGAGTCATGTGTATCGTCTTAATATGACAAGAATGCCCATATTTGAAAATAGAAAAAAGCAAGGGCATTGTAGTAAAGGTGTGAAAACAAAGTCAATGATTTTGAGCCTGAGTGAGGGCCTGGATACGCCACGTGTACGAAGTCGTATTAAAACGGGGCCAGAAGCGTCGGTACGCGGGGAGGAGGAGTTGTCACGGTCATAAACATAAACGTTGCATGCAACCAACACTTGGCGGTCAACAGCGGTGATGGCAATGGACCATACCCTCTTTGTCTTAGTATTTAGGCCCAAAAGCATTGTACGAGAACCACAAGTGCATGGGCCTCATGTGCAACCCCCGTGGTTCTGACCCGACAAACCCTGTCCGACACCGGAACCTGAAATTTACTGCTGCCATGTTAACTTGTCGAGGGAAAAATACCATCCTCTTCTTCTTCCTCTTCCTCCCCTCCAACCCCAACGCGCTCTTCCTCTCCACTGAAACTCACACACTATAACCTACTCTATTTTTTGATTAAACACCATGACCTACTCTACTCCTCAGATCATAAAATAAATTATATAATTGCCTTTTTGGAAGGATAATGGTGTGTTTTTTAAATCCGTAAATTCCCAAATGGAATCTAAAACTGGACTCTTTTTTTTTTTTTGTTATTATATTTTTATATTATATCAAGGTTTTTTTTCTTTTTTCAAATGAAACTATTTTAAAGTTTATTAAGGATATATATATATATATTTTTATTTTTTGAGAGAATAAAACATACATGTCCTTTTTTTATTGGGGTATATATATATATATATATATACCTGTATGTTGATAACCAAAAAAACTATTATTTAACTCATAATATAATTTAACCAAAATATATTCACATCATAGGTAGGGTAACAGAGCTGTAAATTCACATGAGAGACGTAAAATATGACATTTGAGAGAGATGGGGAGCCCCGGGTAGAAAATTTGGAAAGAAACTTTTTGAAATGGGATATAAGTTTATTTTTGAACTGCTAATCAGGATTCTCGACTGACTTTAAGAGGTTAAGAAAATTTTACAGATATTATATCTAGATCATCTTTAACCTACAAACTTTCAGACATACTAGTTTCATGATTTTTTCCTATACTTTCAGACATACAGTAGGCAATTATCCAAAAAACAAGTATACACATATAGAAGAGGAGAGAGAGAGTGAACAGCTTTACAATATGAGACGAGCGTATACTCTTTTCCAGCCCACTCACACAATGTGTAGGCTTACATAGTAGATCTCATTATTTTGTTAGTTGAAAAGTGTATATATCCGTTTTATTAAAATATTTACCATAGAATAAGTGTGTTTTTAACCAAAGACGGAAAAGAAAAAAAGGTGAATGATTTAAAAAAATTAATAAATAAATATAACGTTAAGCAATTAATTAATTGGTAAATGAGAATGACTAGGCGTGTGGGGTTGAGAGTAGACTTGGTAAATTTAACATGTCTCGACAGGGACATGAATTCAAATTTGTTTGAAATGGATTGAATTGGTAATGGATTAATCCGATACTTTAATATGTTGACCTGCTAAAATCTGCTAGACTGATTAAAGACTCATTAGTCCTTAATAGAAATTTAATAATTTATTAATAAAAAAATTTAATTTA
>QANX01003771.1:0-27331 GCA_003254975.1 Ochetophila trinervis
GGAAATAACTCCAAAATAATGTATAATATAAAATTAATTGGAATCATTTAAAAATTTTTAAAAGTTTACAAAAGTTTTGGAATAGAATGAGAAATTTTTTATAAGCATAAAATTTATAAAATTAATTGGAATCATTTAAAAATTTTTAAAAGTTTACAAAAGTTTTGGAATAGAATGAGAAATTTTTTATAAGCATAAAATTTATATTTTTGACTAAAAAGTCTATAAAAGTCTATTATTTATAAAAAAAAAATTAAAAGTCATTGATAAATTAAATGCTTTATAACTTTATAAAGTTTTAAAAAAATTTAATTGAATACTTCATAACTTTTATAAACTTTTTTAAAGTTTTTAAAAGTTTAGATTGAATATATCTAGACTTTTTAACTTCAAAAAAATCTTCTAAAGTTTTAATTAAATACACCTTCTTAGATAATTAGAATAAAATATTCAATCTAAACTTTTAAAATTTTTTAATTGAATACTCCATAACTTTTATAAACTTTTTTAAAATTTAGATTGATTGTATCTAGACTTTTTAACTTCATAAAAATCTTTTATAATTTTGATTAAATACACCTTCTTAGATAATTAGAATAAAATATTAAATTTTTTTTAACTTACTGTATAAGGCAATATAATAAGAGAATTCTTAGGAAATAAAAACGAAGAAAATATTTGAAAAAATGTGAAGGCTTTTATAGTTCACGAAAAAATTGTGAAGGGGTTTTTAGAGGTAAAGGTCAAATATAGATGTTTATCTTTAAAGATAATTATTGATTTGCATATGATAGTATATAAGGTAAAAATTTTATATCTTTGGATTTATTTAAAAGAAATAGTAATATTATTTGAAATTCTTCTTGTACAATGAAAATAAAATTGATACTAATATTTACAAAAGCAATATGAAAACTCATCAGACCCAATTAATGACAAGGTATAAAAGTTAAAAATGTACTATAAATTATTGAAAAATGATTTTATTTATTATCTAGATGTGATGAATACAAATGGGACAAACATCAGATTTTTAATTTAAAAATTTAAAAATATTAAATATGAATGGCCACATCAGTAATATCCCGCTAATGGNAGATTTTTAATTTAAAATTTAAAAATATTAAATATGAATGGCCACATCAGTAATATCCCGCTAATGGTGTATGACACGTAGCAAAACTCTTTATTATTAGATTAAACAATTCTAATTTTTAAAATATGTTTTTTAAGATAACCAAAGTGGAAGTATGGAGATCAACTTCCATATATCTCGTGACAAGTATATGTCGAGAATCCACCTTTTAGGGTTGTGATTGAATATGAAACCCAAGCATAAGATCATGATTTACACGTGTCATGCACTGGGCAAAGGAGTCCAAAATGGAACGGAAATAAATAGAGAAGTGGTGGTTGAGTCAACGCAAAGGCAGGCTGAGTGAGTGGTCCTACCGTTCTCCTACGTGAAAGATGCAAAAGCAAATGCCCCTAAGTCTTACCCCTTTTCATTTTGCGGAGAAAAAAAAAAAAAAAAAAAAAAAAAAAAAAAAAAAAAAAAAAAAAACCCTTTAAATTTACTATATAAGTTGGCAATCTTTGTGTTTGTACTCGGTTTCCAAACTTGCAACTTGATAGATTATGTGTTTCTCGTTTCTCTATGGCCCACCAACTTTTTCACATTTTCATTTTCTCACTGACCCATCTCCTAATTTTTGTTTTAGTTTTTTTATTATAGGTATGAAGATTCCTATTCAAAATTATTTTTGAAAAAATGGTAAGTTTACCATTGGATTTTCTTCAAGGAGCACTCATGTTTGATTTTAATAAATATAGGGGTTCATTTCATCTATTTCTCTTGAAGATTAACTTAAATATAATTTAATTTTTTTAGTTTAAAATATATAATTAATTTTTTTAAAAAATTTTAAATAATTATCCTTTTTTTTTTTTTTTTTTGTAATATTTCATTCACACTTTTAAAACCCGTGCAGATGTGCTAAAAGTATGTTTTAAAACTTGAAATATTAAATTGATAGTAGTGCAAATTTTAGGTGTTACAAATGGAATATTTCCTAAATTTTATAGAAATAATTGTTTTTTTCATTTTATAATCTTTCTCATTAAGGCAGCCTAATTAGTTGATTAGGTGTTTTTACCAATTTTTAGAGTATGCAAAATTAGTTGAGATGAGTTATTGCTGTATAAACCATTAGCAAATTTGTACTCTTTATTTCATTGATATAATGATTAGTGATTGAGAGTTGTATTTTTGTGCTTTCCACTTGTTTGTACAAAGAGATATTTTAACAACAAGTATATATACATTTAAAAAGAAATTATCATTCAATGATATTTCTAACTTAGACTTTTATTATTTTTTCTCTTCGGTACTACCAAGTGATATGTCCCATAAAAATTTAATGTATGCTCAGTGAAGAAGGCTCTTCCATGGTGATCTAAGTTTTTTCTTAATCTACATCACGTCGAGTATTTCAATCATTTTCCAGTTTACATAATGGACCACCTAAAAAGGAAGGTTATATCGTTGCAAGAATCATTGAGATCTTTAAGTCTCATGCCGGGTGGTGATGATGGGGTGTTTAGAGCCCAGAACCTCATCGGGAAGATCCTCTAAGTTTTGGGAGATTCGCAGTTACATAGATTATCTCTAAAACATGGCAAGTATAATCCAGAGTACATATAGAAAAAGAAAAGAGAAATTTGCTTTAAGTTATTTTTGAAAACAATGAGGATATGGAAGTCATATTTTGAGGGAGACATGGTCCTTTAACAGCGCCCATCTAATCCTGAAGGAATGGCCAAGTGAGAAATCTCTCAACCAAATCTCATTTGATACAACAACATTCCATGTACAAATACATGGTCTGCCACCAATATTTCTTCATGAAGGTTCAGAAGAAATGATCGGCAGGAAGATTGGCACTATTCATAGAGATTCGGTTAGCTAGAAAAATGTTTTAGCACAAAGATTCTTGAGACTGAGGATGGATATTCTAGTAGAAAATCCACTCCCAGCAGGGTTTTTTCTTGATATAATAGAGGATGAGGATATTTGGATCCAGTTTAAATATGAATGACTATATGATTTCTACTACAAGTGTGGGATCTTACAACATGTGACCGGAAGATGTACTTTCAAAAATCTGGTAATGGTAACCATTTAGAACGTAATATGGCAAAACTCTTTGGACCCTGGCTAAGAGCGGAGAACACGGATACCTTTCTCCTCATCAATACACCAGGGATAAGGAAGGCAAATAGATGAAAAATAAAGGTAGAATAGGAGGCCAACGCCATAACACTGGCATGTATCACCATAAAAAGTAGAACGAAGGAGGAGAAGAGTCAAACCCCCGAAGATTGTTAGAAACAACAGAACTATTCCAAAGAGAAATTCTGCAGCGCTCTAGAGATGTGCCAAGAACTGGCATTTCTGAATGTTACACTAAAATGACAATCACTGCGAAGCACCAAAGTTTTACAAGAAATAGTCATGAAAAAGTTCAAAGATCAAAACTTTGATTTGAATCTTTTGGCTATTTAGGCGTCAAAAGTCTTAAAGGAAGTAGCAGTAAAGAAAGATCTACATAGAGGAGTTCTAGAGGGCTTAGAACCATAATACATTGCTTATGTGGGCCTAGGGATGCAACCCATTAACCTACTGTAGGATCATCATAAATCTACCAAGTTGTTGGGATCACATAAAAGGCCCATATTACACTACCTAAGAAAGAGGCCTAAAAGATATATTACCTTAGAAGATTATTTGAAGCCATGTGGAAGCCCAGTGGGAATAGAGGCTTTAGAGACTTTGTCAACAATTATTGAAGAACAATTGAACTCTCTATCCATAGAAACCCTCATATCAGACAAAGATACACAAGAAATACATGATGATGACCATTCGCAAGTGCGACAATGGTCTTGGAAAAGAGAGGCTGAATCTGAGATGTGAATGGAGCTTGGATAAAGTCATTCAGTGTAGTGTTCTTGAAAAACATGGTAATAGGGCTTTGAGTCTTAGTGCTTGTTATGGCACCCTCCATTATAGAGACAAACATATATTCTGAGATTCGATTTCTCTCTTGGTTAATTATTGTATGGGCTCTTGGCTGCTACTAGAAGACTTAAATGAGATAACTTCTTCTAAGGAAAAATGTGGTGAAAAGAGTATATGGAAGAAACAACTATTTTTGAAAAAGGATGGACATGCTTTGATCAAGGAACAGTTAGACAGAGCAGTTGCTAACAACAATTAGCTTGAAGCCCATATAACAACCTTAGTTCAACATTGACGGATGGAGATCTAGATCATTTCCTTATCCTAATTCAAGAAGGGAACAACAACAAGAGAGCCAACTACCCATTCAGATTCTTTTAGACTTGGACATATGATGCTTCAATTGTTCAAGTGGTATAAAAGGCCTGGAACTCAAACTGGAAGGGAGATATGCACTGTCACAAAATCAATTGAAGCCTTCTAAATACTTCTAAGGCTTTGAAAAAGTGGAATAGGATTTGGAAACAAAACTAGAAATGCTTCAGTCAAGTTATACTGATGAGGGGAGACAAAGACAAGTATTGGAACAAGTATGAGTCCAACGTGCTCGATAGAAATCTATTAACCACCATAAATCCAGAGAAATATGGCTTAAAGAAGGAGATAGAAATTCAATATTTATTTATTTATTTGAGCACTATTATTCAACAAAGGAGAAACAAAATTGACCATATTCATAAAGGTAGATGGCATACACAAGAGAAATGAGAGATAATAGAATATTTCATGCTTAAATTTGAGGAACTCTTCACATCAAGCTACCCCAATCTACCAGAACAAATTGACGAACTTTTCACTTGCTGTATCACTGATGCTGAAAATATAGAACTTAGTCAACTCCCAAATGATGAAGAATAAAAGAGTGCAATTGTAAGTTTCACCTTTTTAAAGAGATCGAGACTAGACGGTTTCTTTGGTATCTTTTTCAGGCACTATTGGTTGACGGTTAAGGAGAAGCTCATTAACTTTGTGTAGGAATATTTTAGAAGATGAGTGGTTTTGATAAGTGCCAATCATACCTTTATCACATTTATTCCCAAAATTGAATCTGCCTCAAATTTTAGTCACTTTAGGCCTATAAGTCTTTGCAACTTTTACTATAAAGTAGTTGCAAAAATTGTGGCTAACAAGTTAAACAAGGTGATTGATAAGATCATGGCTCCTAACCAAAGTGCCTTTGTTCGAGAAAGTTGGATAACATAAAATACCATTATTGCACAAAAAATTGTCCATAAAATCAAGAAGTATAAAGGAAAACAAGGATTAATGATGAAGAAGATTGATTTGAAAAAAGCCAACAATAGGGTTGAGTGGAGTTTTTTAGTGAGAATTATGAAGGCTTTAGGTTTTAATGAGAAATTCAGGGATCTAGTACATAGTTATGTTGGAACAATTGTTACTTCTTTCCTCCTTAACGACAATATCACAAGGCTTATCAAGCCTGGGCGTGGTTTAGGACAGGGAGATCTTATACCCTTTGCTCTTTATCATTTTTTTTAAGGCCTTATCAAGACTGATAGGAAATGAGGAAGCTAAAGGAAACTCGCATGGCATAAAGATCTCTCAGAATGCCCTAACAATTCCACATTTAATGTATGTCAACGATCTCTTAATTTGTTGTTAACCTAGGAATAATGAAGCAGCTACTTTCAAGAGATGTTTCGACCGCTATTGTAATTGTGGCCAAGAGGCGGATTGGATAAATCAAGTATTCTATTTTTCAAAATACTACTCACTTGGCTAAATCTTCAATTTCAAAGAGATGGGGAAATCTTCAATTTATCTTGGAAATTCATTGGTAATGGGAATGAATGCAAATAAAGAGTTTAGTCTTTTGAAGAAAAGGGTGGGACGGAGACTGGAGGTATGGAATAGGCAATTGCTATCAAAAGCAGGCAAAGCAACACTCTTAAAATATGTTGTTCAAGCAATTCCTACATATACAATGTCAACCTTTCAACTGCCTCTAGGTTAGTGAAAGGAGCCGAACATCATGGTGAACATATATTGGTGGAATGCTAAAGCAAGTGGGGGTAAATATATGGCCCTCAAGGCTTGGGGAGACATTTTAAACCTAAAAGCCAAGGAGGGCTTGGTTTTCGAAAGTTCAGAGACTTTAATTTGGCTCTGTTGGGGGAAACTTTCTTGGAAAATGGGGCGAATGGATGATGCAATTTAGGCTAGGATGTTTCGGGCTAAATACCTAAAAGGTTAATCTTTTTTCGAGTACAAGATAAAGCAAAGAGACTCCCGAGTTTGGAAAAGGATCTATAGTGCAAAACTGGCTATTTGTAAGGGAGGATGTTTCAAACTTGGCAATAGGTATGGTGTCAATTCATGGACAAATCCTTAGGTTCCAAATCTGACATATTTTCATCACCAAGTTAAACTGGGTGTTGATAGAGCTGGAATTCAAAGAGTGGTGGACCTCAAAGATAATCAAACTAATAAACTGTAGGAAGCTTTTTTTGAGGAGGATCAATTGAGGCCATTAGTGAATTGAAATGGCCAGACTGGGATTGTGAGGACCTCCTGGTATGGCAGGGGAATTCTCTTGGCTCTTTTTCTGTCAAAAACTGCTATGCAGTAGGTGCTAGAGGTGTGGGAAATGTGGTACATTCTTTCAACATAATCTGGAAGTCAAAACTTCACAAATGTATCAAGATTTTTCTATGAAGAATGTTATCTGGAGCTATCCCTACAAAAGCAATGTTGGTGGATCGTATAGGGCATAGAGACCTTTCATGTGCCATATGTAGAATAGAGATAGAATCCTATTTACATCTATTCAAAGAATGTCACGGTGTTCGAGCTATTGCTTTTGCAAGCAAATCAGAAATTAAACTTGATTCTTGGGAAGTCACTAACCTTCAAGAACTGATGGATGTGTCTCCTCCCGATGACTGTGTTGGCTATATGGGTGTGAGCATGAATCTTATGACCATTTTGCTAAGCTCTATGTGGTATTGCTATTGGAATTTTTGCAACTCATTAGTCCATTCTAGTGGAGATCGATTGGAGAATGTGGTATTTCTGTTTGACTGCATGGTGGGACAAATTTGTGAATTTGATACTGGAGGGAGAATTTTCAGGAAATCCTCTAGACAGGACTGAAGGGTGGCTGAAACCAGCGCCAGGTTGGTTGAAAGTAAACACATATGCTGCTTTCAAAAGGGAAAGAGCAAGTTGACTTTATGTGGTCTGTGATGTGACTAGTTTTATTGTGCAAATAGGGATTAAAATTATGGATTGTGACTCTGCTCAAAATGCTGAATTGTCTGCGAATTTGTGAGCTAGTGAGGTTGCTGTTCAAAAGAACTGCAATAATGTTGAGTAGTTTTCAGATGCTGCTGTGGTTGTTAGTGACATTAACTCTTTGGAGGAAGCAGGGGGCTGGAACTCACATATCCTAGTTCTTCAAATTCGTTCCTTTGCCAACAACTTTGCTAAATTTACTTTTTTTTAGTAATGTTTCTTTGAGCTTTGTAGTCTTTGCTCCTCCATTTATTTTTTATTTTTCTGACATGGCTTGTGCTGATTTGCTGGAAGGCAAGACCTTGTAAGCCTCTATTGAAGTTCCTTTTTGTGCTTTTAATGCAAGTACTATTCACAAAAAAAAATTTTTTTTGGTAATAAAAACAATTTAATTAAAATTTAAAAAACAAAGAATTTAAATCATTTCTTCTTTATGTAAAAAGGATATAAAATTAATATAATCTTTTATTTTTAGGAACTTTGCTACTTATCGCCCCTTTGACGTTCTAATATAATCAATATAGGAAAAAACAAACATTCTAATATAACGTGTTCACTTCATTTCATTTTGTGTTTGTATGAATTTAAACTCTAAAAAATACATATTTGTATCATGTTAATTTTAATATCGGTCAAAAAAATCTCACTCAATTCTAATCTATTAAATTTTTATGTTGAAATATATATATATATAAATTCTCAAAAATAAATATGGATCCAAATATGTTAATTTTTTGTGTTAAAATTCACTAGGTTTAATTACTTATATTCCTTTCAAAAAGAAAAAAATTTAATTGGTATGCCAAATTGTGAGATTTGAATTGTTTTTTTGGTAAAATTCTGAGATTTGATGTATTTCACGTTTCCTCCTTCATATGATAGACTTATTATATGTAGAAGTTCCACACTCCTTGACATTTTAATCGGTATGCCAAATTTTTTGACTTACTGTACAATATATATACATATATATAAATATATTTTATATGTTACTTTAAGAATAATTTTAAAGGAAACACATGCGGCCTAAAATGATTCTAATCCAAATCAAAGCAATTGACACTCCTGTTGTTCTTGACCAAAATAACCTGTTGTCCCTGGTGCTCAAAAAATAAATAAAAAAATTAATTGTTGGTCCTAAAAGACTAACTCTAGTTTGATCTAGATTGATTTGAGTTTGACGCACTGAATTGTATCAAAACATTATACACCTTTAGAAGTTGACCCCAAACATCTCATTCCCAATGGTCTAAAAAAGTCTATGGCAATTATTAATTTCTACCTAACTTAGTTTTATGCTTGATGTTAAATGATATTGATACTAAATCAACTTGCTGCCAAAAGAAGTCACACTCTTAATTACAAGGTTGTTTCGTAGTTGATTTTACCAAAAAAAAAAAAAAAAAAAGGTTGTTTCGTAGTTTTTGTGGAAGTGCTGTATATATATAATTATTCATAAAAAAATAAAAAAAAATTGTGCAATGCAATATACGCCACCTTAATTTCTCATAATGGTGTGGAACTTTTTTATATTATTTTTTTAATTTTTTGGACATATGATAAATTGCAGAAACATTTTTTTTTTCTTTAAATCTGAATCATAAGCGTATCAATCATAAATTTAACATTAGTGATCATTATCATCTAGATTGTTCTTAAAAAAAAATATTGTAATTGATCAAATAGGATTTGACAAAGAAACAATAAAGTATTTGATTAAAAAGAGTTAAAAAAAATTGTCCTCTTTTTTTCTCTATCTATGTCTATCAATAATATATTGTCACATAATTAAAAAAATATTAAAAAAAATAACAAGTGAATAAAAAATTATTTTTTATGATGAAATACGATTTTACACTGATCAAATATAAATAAAAATATTAAAATAAAGATAAAAATAACCGTCCAATTAAAAATCGATCATGAAATATATGTAGAAAATCTTAAACATTTTATATTGCATTTAAAATATGTTTTAATTTCAAATCTCCTAAAACTATTTAAAATAGCTTTTTAGTTTTAAATCTAAAAAGCTCTACTTTAATATATATATATATATATATATTTATATTACTAAATACGTTATTAATGTTTTTTCTTTCATGTGCTTTTTGTTGTTAAAAAAAATAAAAATACTACAAAAAACACATGCATATTTGGGGGGATAATCTAATAGTTACAGTTACTGAGTTCTCTCAAATAATGATTTGAGTTCGACTCGTCCACTTCCAATGTTTGAAAATAAAAGAAATACATGCACACGCAAATTATGTTCCACATGCTACTTATAATGAGAGACCTCGTATAAATTTTCTTTTATTATTTTAATTTAAATGCATTTTAGTATCATTTAAAATTAAATTTGTTCACTTAGAAGTCTCTACAATTAATTTGTACAATTGATACCCTCTAAATTGAAAAAAATTACATATTTGTCCAATATAGTTGAAATTGACAAAAAAAATTGCACATTTATTCAATTTAGTTAAAATTGACAAATTTTATCAACTTAAAATTAACATATGACCCTCAAAATTTTTTATTTTTATTTTTTATTATACCAAAAATTTAAAAAAAATTAAAAACATGAAAACAATTTATTAAAATTCATTTACAGTTTTTTTTTTCTTTTTTAATTTTAATTTTTTAGTCTTTAGTAAAATTAAAAATGAAAAAAATAATTTTGAGAATCATATGTTAATTTTAAGTTGATAAAATTTGTTAATTTTAATTAAATTAGACAAATATACAACTTTTTTTTGTCAATTTTAACTACATTGGACAAATGTGCAACTTTTTTCAATTTAGAAGATATCAATTGCACAAATTGGTTATAAAAACCCTTAAGTGAACAAATTCAATTTGAAAAGTTACTAAAATACATTTAAACCTATTTTCTAACGTTGTGCATATCACAATTGTGGTAGCTTAACGGTAAAAAATTGATTTAACTTTTATATTTACGAATTTAAAAGTTAAAATTCAAATCTTAATATACGCCGCTGTCGTCTCATATAGTTCGACGCGGCATTGCCACATGGCACAAAATCTATAACCTAATACCTATAAGAATACTAAAAAACATTTTTTTTTATTCACCAAAAAAGGAAAAGTGTTGCGAAGCTATATAATATATATTAGCAATTCTCTTATAATCTACAAGTAAAAAAGAAAAAAAAAATGAACAAGTTTTAGCCAAGAGAAACAAAAAAAAAAAAATACCAAATTGGGAAAACCAACTTTGTGAGAGATAATAATTTAAAATAAAATATGTGATAGTTTACCAAACAGTCACTAATGACTAAGCACAACCTTTTAATTACTTAGTGGTAGGTTACCTTACATTTTCTTATTGGAAATGAATTCACATACCTATGGTTGATTAGGTCAGCTATGCTTCTAAGAGTTTCACCAGCATTTTACACAACTCTCATACATTTTTCAACTTAATATCAAACCTAGGTATATTAGCAAAACAAAAGCATCCAACCTATTTAGGATCTGACTTTCACCAAAAAAAACTGTGCCAATTAATTTTGGTCACAAACCAAAAGACAGCTTTTATTTTATTTTGCTGCTTAAGCACCAAAAAATAAAAAAATAAAAAAATAAAAAAGCTAAACAACTACTAATCTACACCCCAAGAAAAATCTGTAGCTTTTGCAGCAGACGGATTAGTAAAATAATTAGTTTTGAAAAACCATGGTAAAACAAATCCATGTAATCGATTATATATTCTTTTGTCAATACCAATAATAATTCCAATTCTTCAATTTTGCATGAAAATCCCTGCTTCAATATTAGATATTTTGTATAAATGCCTATGTAGCAATATAAATGATGGGATATGTCTATGATTTTAAAAAAACTGATTCATGGAAAACATATTATCAACTTACTCGAGAAAATATCTATAATACCCTCTTCAATTTAATGTTTCCATCAATCTTTTTCATTTTCATCTCAAGATTTTTTTTACTGTTTTCACCCATTCCCATCTATTCTTCTTCTTCTTCTTCTATTCTTTCTACTGTGGCTTGCCGCCGATTATTGTCAGCAATGGGCCGGCTTAAAAAAATCTCTGGCAAAGAGAAACCAAATACCGGCCATGAAATAAAATAAAAGAAATCGCTGCCGACAAAAAAAGAGAAAGTTATATATACTAGTTTTATGCTTAAGTGTGTGTATTTTGAAATTTATTACAATGAAAGACATAAAAAAATGAAAAAACAAAGAAAAACATAGTCTAAACAATGTTAGCCCGAAATTGAAGACGATATATCCCGCCCAACAAACAGGGCATACATGAGAAGTATATAAAATGGGAGTGAGATACTTAACTGAAATAAATAAAGTGTTCGCCGTGCCACAAAATAGGGGGACTCGCCCAATCAAGGGGGGGCCATAGGCAGAAAAATCATTTCTCTCTTCCTAGTACCCTGACCATTTTATATACCTTTCTTGTATGTCCCGTCTGTTGGACGAGGTACATTGTCTTCAATTTCAAACTAACATTGTTTAGACTGTGTTTTTTTAATTTTTTTTTTCATTTACTTAAGCATAAAACTAATATATATGACTTTAACAATGATTCCAACAAAAGAAATGTAAATTATTTTAGCAATAATCATAACTAAAGAAATGCAAATTACCTTTGTCAATATTGAAGATGCAATTGATCTAATTTATACATAAAATATTTTGAGAATGAAGTTCTAAATATAAAGAAACCAAATAGTGTTTGTATTGAGAATGGAGTTCTAAATAAAAAGAAACCAAATAATATTTGAAATACAAAAATAATCAAGAGAGAGATTATAAAACACAAATTTATTTTCAAACAATAGTTATTTTTGGTGAAGCTGAGCAAAAAACAGAGCACCAATAAAGTTGAAGTAAAAAAAAACTGGTTGATAGAAACATTAAATTGCAGAGGATATTATTTGTATTTTTTTTGAGTAAGTTGATAACTAGGCATGAATCAGATTTTTCAAAATAATGGGCATATTTCATTATTTCTATTACCACGCATCTATACAAAATCTTCTTCAATATTTAATTTGATCATACCAGAAGCGGGCCGGAGAAGCCAATATATATACCTTGCTTTTATTTGATATCCCAACAAATAAAGGACTACCACCACCATATAATAACAATTTGGATTCCCAATATCAGCTTTTATTGTTGACAAATTGGGAGGTTCACGCAAAAACCAAATCTTCCTTATTCTATAGGGTTAGTTATACTGTAACAAAATCACTATGAAAAATGAAATAATAGTACGGCATCTGAAATTGAGAAAGAGAAAGGAGTTGGATTTTAGATAATAATTTTCCCATAAAGTATATCTTTGAGTTTTACACTCAAATTGTATTGAAATTAATAGCAAATTGGTATTCACAGTATCACATGTAGATAGCTTTTTTTTTTTTGTTTTTTGAAATTTAAATTTGGAATCATTGCTTTAAGCACCTGTGACTTTGTCATTGAACTGTTCCCACATAAACATGTGGATAGCGGTTAGCTGACGGCTTGAGCTAGCCTATTCTGTCCTTAAATTTTATTTATTTATTTATTGCTGCTTTCATGTTTATGAGAAGCTGCATTTTAGCCTAGTGGCTTTCGTAATAGCAACCTAGCTACAATGGTTGAACTCGATGTGTAATTTAATTATTTCTATTAGTAATATTATTAAAAAAATTGTATAGTCATTATCTAGCTGCAACATATATGTTCTCATACATTTAAGAGGAATGAAAATGACATAAGTTGAAGGATATTATTTAGTAAACAAATTAAGGGGATCGGAGCTGATTGTGACAAGGGTCACGAAAGCAGGAACAATTAATCGCGGGTTCCTGACTAAAAATTAAATATATTAAAAATTTATATTAAATAGCAAATTAAAAGTCATATGACCTTATACAACTTTGGAAAGGCAAAATCACAAATTATGTTACCTTAAGCATGTATACAAAAGTTCTACTTGCAACTTGCACGGTGGTATTTGAGAAAAAGTCATTTAGTATGCTGTATTGTATTATATTGTATTAGATTATATTGTGTTGTAATGTATTGTATTTTGTTATAATGTATTGTATAATATATCTCAGACTTGTTTGGTGACATGTATAGAGATGTATTATTTAGATGTAATGTATTAATTTTAGTTAGTATTGTGTTTGATGTTAGTTTCGTATAGGATTATATAATACACTTTAACTTTTTTAATACAAGATATGGTGTATTACTAATACATTAAAATTTCTTTGTATTAAATAATACATCTCATTATTTTTATTTTTGCACATGTAGATTTTTCTATACATATTTTTATTTTATTTTTCTTCTTCTTGGGCATATCTACTGTCAAATTTTGAGTTTGTTTTTATACTTTATTTTTTCCGCTAACCAAACAGTAAATTTGTTAGTATTGAAAATATATATTCTTTTATATTGTCATTTTAAATTATATTTGTAAATTTTATTGTTTTGTCTGCAATTTTTGCTAGCCAAGCTTAGAAATAAGAGAGCAAAAGTGAAACCCACAATCTAAGTTATTTATACTATTAATTTGTTTTTAATATTTTTATAATTCACCAATGATAAGTATTGAAAATTTAAATATTAAAAATTAAAAACTTTAATAAAATTAAAAGTTAAAAATTAAAAAGCTTTATAAAAGTTAAAATTCAAAATTTAAAAGCTTTAATAAAAGTTAAAAAAATAAAATTTAAGTTAAAAGTTAAAAGTTAAATTTTTAAATTTTAATAAAATAGTCCAATAAAATACTATAGTATATCAAACATCATATTGTATATACATTTTAATACAATTTTGCACCAAACACATGAAATGTATTATATAATACATTACAACACAATCTAATACAATATAACGTACCAAACAAGCTCATGTATTTGGTGTAAAATTATATTAAAATGTATATACAATACAATGTTTGATACATTATTGTATTGTATTGATTATTTTATTAAAATTTAAAAAAATTAACTTTAACTTTAACTTAAATTTTAATTTTTTAACTTTTATTAAAGCTTTTAAATTTAAAATTTTAACTATTATTAAAGCTTTTAATTTTCAATTTTTAACTTTTAATTTTTTTAAAGTTTTAATTTTTAATACTTATTATTTGTGAGTTTTTAAAATATTAAAAATAAATTGATGATATATATGACTGAGATAGTAAGTTTTATTTTATTTTTAAACTCGACTAGTGAAAATTACAGATAAAACAATAAAAATTATAAATATAATTGAAAATGACGAGAATATATGTTTCTAATATAAAAAAATTACTGCTAGTAGAAAAATAAAACATAAAAAAAAACTAAAAAATTTAACAGTGGATATGTCCCGAGAAGTAGAAAAAAAATTAAAATATGTGTAAATTGTCTTTGGAGTCTTAAATTTCTCAAGTGTATTATTTAATACAGTGAATTTTTTATGTATTAGCAATATACCTTATGATGTATTAAAAAAATTCAAATGTATTATATAATTCAATACAAAATTACAATAAAATATAATATTAATAAAAATAATATAATTTCAAAATAATAAAACATTTATATAATACAATCCAATATAAACACCAAACATACCCCTAAAGTGCTAGCTAATACCTTCTCACACTATGTTGAATGGATGAAACAAAAGGGAAAATAAAAGAGACAATCTGATTTATTTGTTTGGGTTGTTAAAATGAGTGGAAATGAAAAGAAATGAATTGATTATACTATTCATCAAAAAAGAAAAGAAAAAAGACTTGATTATACCTATTTTAACTAATTTAGCTTTTCACTTAAATTTGACACGAAAATGATGAAAAAGAAATGAGTTCAATCAAACTTTTTAATATTTCAAAAGAATCATTAAAAATAATGCCTTCTAGAAACCCATCCGAATTTTGTTTTAAGGGGTGTCACTTTTGCTATAAAACCGTGGGCTCTAAAAAACTTCAGTATTTCTTAAAAGACAGATGTATGTGTCTTAAATGATATGGATATGTTATATTGTTATTTTTTTTTAAATTTTAAAAAATAGAAAGTGAATTATTATATTTTTAATATTTTTTGTTATATGTAGATATGTTTAAATTTTTATATTTGCATTTTTGGTCCAACTTTTGTTAGCACATTTTGAGTTTATATATATAATTTTTATTTTTAGATGAAATTGTTAGATTTTAAATATATTGGCATTAATTTTTTTTTTTAGTTTTGATACTAATAGCCAAGTTTAAACTGATATAAAATGAATCATCATAATATTATTATTATTATTATTATTTATCTCTAATTCAATATCACAAATTTGTGTCTAGAAAGCACAAAATTCCTGAATATTGAAATTTTGCTCCATGCCCTGATCGTTTGTCAAGAGGCGCATGTGAAACTTCATTCTCATCATATATGAGGCATGGAATATGCACAAATTTGTAATTATCTTTCTTCATCTTTATTTTGAATGATGTCCCAAATAAGGCCACTCCACTTTTCCCATCCTACACTTTTTGCTAACATTGGTGAACAGAAATTTCGTTGGTCTTCTAATTGACTTTCACCATGAACATCTCGAGTTCTGCAAACTGGTCAAGTTAAGAGATGAAGCTCTCTAGTAGCACTAGAACCAAAAGAGAGAGTTGGATATAGGAAACCTGGGCTACATATAGAGAGTGAGGACGGTTAGGTCCAAGTTATGTGGATCCTAGACTGTTAGATTGAAACCCACCTGGAGTTTCTAAAAGGATTAGTGGTGCGGCCTTCGGCCCTTATAGTGAGATGCCATTTGAGCTTTTTAGCAGGACTATGGCTAAGTAAAAAGCCAATAGATGGGTTGTGGGTGGAGTTAAAAGCCCAACAGTAAATGGTACAAAAACTATAAGGCCGAATGGAGATTTTTGTAAGGCAGCTCGCCAGTGGGATGGATTAATATCCATGCATACTATATTTATTTTTTAAGCTATTCATGTCCACTAGTTTATTATTCTCAAGCCTAAAATACACATTATATTCTTGTTTTAAAAAAGAAATAAAAATAAAAATAAAAATAAAAATAAAAATAAAAACACACAGTATCATTCTCGTCCCTTGGATCTTTTCTTGCCCTTATATCTTTCTCATTCTCACTCTCTTCTGCTTTCACCATTAACAATGAAATGGATTAAGCGATCCTCTAGCAAAGATATTGAAAAGCCATTAAAGGTGAGGAAGACCACCATGGTTAAATCACCAGCGAAAAAACTCACTGTGAAAAAACCACCTTCGAATAAAAACTTGACTGTGAACATAGTACATGCAAAGAAACCCATCATGAAGAATAGAATCATCGACGCTGTTTTAGATTTCGAATCTGAATGACCATTGACGTGACCACAAACTGAGGCTAATAAGCCTAAACAACAAACATCTAAGCCTCTGACGACACAAAAATCGATTGAATATGAGGTTAGGTTTCATTCTTTGAGCAAAGTTTGGGTAGAATTTGTTGTTAGATTAGAAATTAGCTGCATTGTTAGCCTATACGACTTAAGATTGATAGAGTTTAGGCCCTATATAATTTACCCGCCACATGAAATTTGAAGGGGTAATTTTTTGTTTTTTGAAATGTTCACCCCACCCTTGAGAAAGCATACTCCTTATACAAAGGCAGTGTGTTTGTCCAAGGGCGTGGAAGACGATAGAGAGGACCAAGCCTCTAAGTTTTTTTATGCCCTTGGTGTAACACACATCCTTTGGTGAGGGATATGTGTTTACCTAAGGGTGAGGAAGACGACTTAGAAGAGGCCAAGTCTTTGTCTTTTTCCTTGCCCTGGGGAAACACACTGCCCTCACCGAGGGTGGTGTGTAACCCCAAAGGCTTGCTAAATGTCTTAGAAGACTAGGCCTTTATGTCATTTTCTGCCTTTGAAAAAAAACACTGCCCTCACAAAGGGCAATGTGATAGGACCCACTTTGGAAATCCCTCCTGATTATCTGGAGAAGCCCCATCTGAGAAAGGTTCCATCAGAACCCTTCGGGGTAGCCAACAAAATTCTCTTCCTAAAAGGGTTTATTAAACAAGTAATTAATAAGTAAGATTAATTTGTGAAAGAAGCATGCATCGCATTGATATATTGATAGGTCATACAAAATTATTAATTTAGTTTGGAAAGTAGGTGGAATGTTAGAGCGACTAAGTGAGGTAAGCATAAATTATAAGTAATACAATCCATAAGTAAACATAATAAAAATAACAAAGTCTATTAAATAATCAATAAAACAATAGCAGAAGCCAAATACGGATGCGATGCCGACGGTAGTTTACGAAGACCTAGGACCTTGAAAACGAGGTTAAAAATACAAAACGTGAGATAAGAATATCTCAGTGAGAGCTCCTAGTTAGCTACAAAAAAGATGTCCATGAGGTAAAATTCTTTATACTCAAAATCTCACTTCACTCTTTGAAAAGTTTTCCATTTTGAAAATATTTTCACAAAACCCTTAGCTTTATTCTTGAAAATCGTTAAAACACAATCTAAGGGCAAAAATATAATTTAACACAATCACTTAAAATCGCAGATCAATCACCAGAACCGTAAATAAAATTTCATAAAACATTTAAATTCATTTTTGTTGAACATGTCTCATAAAATACCAAGCTGATGGACCACAGCCCGTAAAATCAAATAGATGGGCTACAACCCGTATATTCAAAAATCAATCTAAAGATACAAAATCAATAATCATATAGCAAAACTGGTACCACACTTTAGTATCAAGGCTTGTGACCCTCAGTGTCCTGACGGCATCATAGGAGGGGAAGAGGAGTATAACTCATCACGGCAGACCAGCATCCCAAATACGTCATGGCAGGATTTTTATAATCTCTCTCAACATTTGTTGGTAGCAAAGGATGACGTAATATCATTATAGCGCGTGTAATATCATATATATCTTAATTAATAAATTAATACTGTGTGGTAATCTTCAAAATCATCTCCGAGATCATTCATCATTGGATTACGTCAATTTCTCAGATCATTTATTTTAATATCGTAATAAGTTCAACAGTTTTTCAAAATCTTCTATTTTGTAAAAATTCAAGAAAATATTCAAATCTTTCTACCATCAAAAATTTGCCCAAAAAATTCTTAAATTCCACAACTTTTTACCATTGTTTACAAAATTACGAAAAATGCCAAGAATTTTCTTAAATCACTAAATAACCATTTAAAACACAGATTTCATATTTATTCCAAATAAATATGAGTTTTACTAAAATCACAAGTACAAGGCATAATTCAAATTCAGCAACCACTTAAATTCATGTATATAATATATTTAATAAGCGTAATTTAAAAGCACAAAAAAATCCAATTGAGCAAATCAAATGCAATTAAGTCGTAATAGTATATAATCTCAAAATATTTAAAAAATTATTACACTCACAAATCATATGTGTGCTCCTGCTGGATCTCTGAACCAACTCTCAACTGTGCATGAAAGCCTAAAATAATTACCAAAAATTCTTTTAATTATCAAAAAATTAGCCAAAGGCTCAGGGAAGTTCTCTAAGTCCATAATTACAAGATTAAAACACTAATTACTAAGATTGTCTTTAATTTCATTAATTATGAAAATGCCCTTATCGGCCACATACTTAAAATTTAAGACTTTTGATTTCTCCAAAATTAACCGAAATTGAGCATTGGATTATGTTTACAAGACCTCTAGGAACCTAATTGAGTACTCAATTTAACTCAATTTCATTTCGAAGCAGTTCGATTTCAATCTCCAATTTTGGCTTCGAATTGAAACTAGCGTTTTTCAATTTCAAGTCTGTTTTCTACAAACTTTATATCAAAATGAAATTAACGATGAAAGGAATGAGAAATTACCTTCAATTTGGTGATTCTTCATCGTCGATGACTAGAATTGTTCTTGGAAGATAGAATTCATGGCTAAAATTAGGCATTTTTGAATCTAGTCAAATTTGATCAAATTGATGACATAGCTAGCTTGGAATATGTTAAGATTGGTGGTGTGCACCCACTTGTCGTTGGTGAGGCATATTGATGCTGGCAAGTTGCCTTAGGAAAATGGAGTTTGAACTGATGCAAAACGAGCAAATCATGGCCAAAGGTCACCACCAATAGCTTGCCCAAGGTCTGATGATGCTAGTGGAAATGTCAATTCTCGTCGAAAAGTCTCCAGTGAGCTCACTAGAATCTATGGAGGAATCAAGAACCGTGGACGGTGGTGGTTAGGGTTTGTTGGGTGGAGGTCATTTGGAGTGTAGAAGAGTAATGGTGGTGGTATTGTGGCCTTAAACACCGTGAAACATGGTGGAAATTGGTGGAGGTGTGGCTGTTTACGATGGTTTTATGATAAATTTGTTTATATTTTTCATCAATTTTTATTGCATTTCTGGCAACAAAATTGGTATTTTTGTGTAGCTCGATGCACGATCTTTCCAACGGTACCAAGCATGCCTTCTAACTCTAAGAAATGAGAAAGTTATAGAGGTTTGAAAGTGGCTTGGTAGTGGGAAGATAAATATCTCGAATTTGGAAGAGAAAGTGCGGCTAGGGTTTTTTTTTTTGGTAAAGATGATGCCTTGAAATGCATGCATTATGTCCTATTTATATACACTATCATGTGCCAGTTGTTCCCATAATTTTTTTGGTGAATTTTACATGTTTTAGGTGTAATTGTTCACAAATTGACTCACATCTATTAAATAATACCATTTAATGTAAGAAAATACTCAATAGTTAATATTGATAAGTTGGTGAGTCAGCTTCAAGTCTCAACTGATCCATAATTAAAAACTCTACAATAAAATATCCATAATTTAAAAGTTACAACTCAAATTTAGATGTACCACCAATCTATGGACTTGTACTAATAGGCATTATGCTATGCTTGAGGTAGTCAACCCCAAAAATGAACTGCTAGAAAAGTCAAAATTCAATTCATCACTGGTTAACTTGGTTAGATTTTTAAAATAGAGAAAATGTAAAAATTCGAGTCATTACACATTGTGTTTCCTTAAGGGCAGAGTGCACACTTCAGAGAGGTTGGGTCCTATTTTATTAGTTTTCCTTTTAGAAAATGCATCGCCCTCACTGGGGCAGCGTGTTTCCATTAGGGCAGACTAGTACATAGTCTAGTGCACATTGCCAATGCGTTAGACGCTTTCATTGAGGGCAGACTAGTTTAGCAAAGGTGGGGTCCCACTTATTAAGGCCATTCCTTTTAGGTTTTCACATAGATTTTCTTACAAAACCCTTTTTAATGTAGCAAGATATTCCACAAGTGCAAAATCACTTATTCACTGATGATCATCCATTGAAATCCAAAATTTCATTCTATGGGAGTTTCAGAAGACATGCTTTGGCCATTTTCTCATTTGAAAGAGCTCATGCACCAAGAAAAATTGATTTAGCTCATTGGATTGAGTACAGTAGAGTGTGATGTAAAAGAGGTATTGGAGTTCGATTTTGATGGTACTAGTGCACATTTTGCAAAAACATATTTGTGCTGGTAATGAGGTTGAAGTTCAATGGGGATATTGAAGACCACAACTTTAGGATCCAAAATATAAAGATGACTTATATCCAGACCAAATACTTGAAGCATGTGAAGTCGCTTGATGGAAAAGGCCTTGGAAGATTTACTTGAAAAATAACTTTTCAGAGATGACAAAGATGCAGTGAAGATGACTTTGTTAATTTTTTGAACTCCTACCTTATTGGACCCACAAATCCAAAATCAACATGAGATTCGTGAGCCTTGTCGAGGATTTAGACAAGCTCAATAACTATGCATGGGGACTTATATACATAGGGAGATAGTTGCTCCTTTAAAAAGTCAATACCAGCATCGTGGACCTTCTAACAAATTTGGCACAACTGATATTAGAGGGTTCCTTTTGGCTTTTCAAGTAAACTATAGGATTTGTAATACATATATCTATATATATTTTATATAATAATTATAGTTTATTATTATTGTTGTTGTTGTAAGTGTGGGCATATGAGACTATTTCCTAACTAGAAGAGGCTAATTTTGCAAAAAGGGTTTAACCATTGATGCTCTGCATTTTAGGATGAAGACATCGAAGCATCCCAAATTAGAAAAAGTCATAGAAGTATTATTTAGGAAGTAAAATGTAAGTAATCTTCATCGGTTGCAACATATATATATATATATATAACTTTTTTTTCCCTACTTAAGATTCGACAAACATTGGTTGTCTATATTGAAGTATGAAGTACATTGGACATTAGATCCAACTCTGGATGAGTTGAATAAGGCTTGTATTAGCATCTTCAATGATGGTCATTTGAAAGAACAGTGTTTGGCCCAACCAATCTTTGAGCAGCTTCATGAAAGATCCTATGGTTGACACTGTGAACAAGCTAACTGTACCTGCAACTGAAGCAACCATTCCTATAGCCACTGTAAAAATTACTTTCTACTCTAATAGATTTCCATATAATTACTAAGTTATAACTGATTTGTTTATAAATTTGTGATGTTTATTTAACATATGGATTTGATACACGTATTACAGATGGCGTCAAACATCATATAGATGACATAGATTGCCATCTATGTGGATCTGATGACTGTTTAGACATGTTGTAGATGGAGATAGTTGGGCTACTTTGTTTCTATTATGGAAAAATTATGCAAGAAGGTATGAATATAAGGCTTCTTTAAATATATATATATTTATATTTATACTATTTTCATTGAAACCTTATAATATGTCGTATTTTTCAGAAAAGAGTTCAACCACTAGCTCAAGATCCACTGCTAGTTCTATAACCATGGAATCCATCACCTTTGTAGGTTCCCTCACCACCACCACCTCCACCATCACATACACATGCACTAGAAGATTCTGAGCAAACACCATTGCGTGATGATGATATGGTGGAACTGGCATTGCAAGATGTGGACTCATAACCTGTTGATCCACCTCTACTGATCAATTTGAAGCATACTCCGGCACTGGGCAATGTCCAGCAGACACCACATCATGTTACTCCATTCGTACCATTGTGAATTGATGATGATAGTGACTGATCAGAGTTTGCAGATCATAATATGCATAACCTTAAGGAGACACATGGTGTGCTACAAGTGATCATTAGTTGCCATGATGTGAAGGTGTTGACAGAGATTCCGATGGGAGTCAATTGGGTAGGCGACATACAAACCCATAAAAATCACTAAGAGTCTATGGATTGACAACATAAGCCAAAGAAAAGAATAAATTTGTTGTCAATGCCTTCAGATGATTTAGTTAATTGCTTTTGCAACTGTGTTTGACGACCATGTTAGATATAATTGCAGATATCAAATACATGACGGTGTATAAAAGCTTATTCGACCTTGTTTTACAGTATTCTGGATGATTGTTGTAGATGTAAGTATAATTTCTAGTTTTACGAATTTTGTTTTTGTTAGGCTACTTTAAATAATATTCATCTTTTTATTGTACAGTTACTAACTTTTATATGTAGACCTTTTATTGTATATCTGCAGCAAGTTGACGCATGCTTGTTCCATAGGCGAAAGAGGATGTACATGAACCCCAAGATGTTCCTTAAAACTTGTACCGTGATATACACTAATACACCGAGCAATCATCCACTCATCCTAACGTTCAACCGTCCTAGAACTGTTGAGGCAAGATCCTCATCATTCAATCTCGTCATGTAACCAGCACCACTGACCTTTCATTATGTCATCAGCAAATCATAATAAAAACAATAAATTGGACCTCGAATAAAAATCCAATAAAGTTCTTAGAACTTTTACCTTGATATATACTAATACAACGAATGATCCTCCACCCATCCCAACGCTCTATTGTCCTAGAATGAGACAAGATTCTCTTCATTCAATCTAGTCATGTAGCTAGCGTTGGCTGTTAAGGTTTATGAACTAGCTTTTCATACCTCTTTAGTCACGTAACTAACAACCTTTGTCAAGGTTTGTGAACTTGCAGAGAAAACACCCCACTGCGTATTCGACATCCCTTTCTAGTCATTTAATCATCACCCTCAGTCAAGGTTCATGAACTAGCAGAGTACAAAACCTTACTGTGTACTCAATATCCCTCTCTAGTCATATAACCAACACCTCTTGTCAAGTTCCGTGAACTAGCAGAGGATGGATCACCACACATATATTATCGTCACACTAATCATCATCATCATCATCGTCATCGTCGTCATCATCATCTTCGTTGTCACATCAGTATATATCATTGTGCGGTATTTACAAATCCAAATCATTTTCATATAAATAAAATAATGTAAATTTTTTGAAATTTTAATTTTGAAAAATTACTATAAAAGCCCAATTGATTCATATAGTCCAAAAAAAAAGTTTATATTTATTTAAAATTGTCAATTTACCCAATACTTTGGTAAATTGTAAATAAAATCTAAATCTTGTAGCAATTTGCTAAAATAACTACTATGATAAGATAAATATGAGATGCCATTAAAACCCACATTAAATTAAATCAAACATAAATTAAACATAATTTCATATATATATGTATAACATATATATACATATTGGTCACACTAAATAAATATTAGACAAATAATTCCAATAAAAAATAGTCTAACACCCTAAAATTTTTTTATTTTCAAGAGTAACTCCAAAACTTGTAAGATTTCATAAATGCCCAAATTTATAAAAAATTTCCAATTTAACAAAAGCTTTGATAAATTGTAAATCAAACCAACTTTAATAAAATTTCATATATTCAACCCACTAAGGCAGTGTTTGTTTGGTGGGATAAGGAGGGGGATTGGATTTCTATATCCGGTCCCCTCTCTAATCTTGTGTTTGGTAATGACCGGGACTGGGATATAGAAATCCGGTTATCAAATCCGGTCCTATATTTTGCCTTGTTTCTAATCCCAGACAAAACCATGGGATTTCTAAGGCTGGACTAGGATTCTGAGACTCAGACTCGCACATAACCAGCTTTCCCTTCCTCTTCGCGCTGCTGCTTCTTCCTTTACCCGAATCGACTGTGACCGAGCCCTGCATCTTCCTCTTCGTAAATCGACTGGGATCGAGACAGATTTCAAGGTCTTCCTCTTCGCGAATCTACTGGGACCGAGACCGAGAGCTTCTTCTTCCTCTTCGCGAATCGGTTGGAGTTTGTTTTCTGCGGTTGTGTTTTCATTCCTCTCCCTTCGGCTTCTCCCTCTCAGCAGCACCAAACTCTGAAACTCCAACTGTTCCTCTTCTCCCTCACGGTTTCCCTCTGTTCCTCTTCGCGAATCGAACTCATCCCTCAATCGAATCTACGAATCGACTTCTCTCACTTGGAATCTGTGAATCGGCTTCTCCCTTAACAGGTTTTTGCTTTTTTTTTCTTCATAAAAAAGTGAATTCCCTTTGGATAAGCTTTAAAATTTTTTTTTTATTATTATTATTTAGTTTTGGTTTCATCTCCATTGAATAGAACTTAACCGGTTCATGATCCTTTAACCAAACTGGTAAAGGCCTATTTGGATAATCATATACAAATGGATCTCCATGTAAAAAGTCAGGAACCACCACAAAGAATCCAGCAGCTGAAACTTTGTCTGCTATCTTTCTTTATAGCAGGATTGAGGTGGGAAGCCGATTTCAGTTTCAAAAAGAGTATAAGAAAGGGTCAAATTTTCTTCTTAGACAAACTCAGAATATGAATAACCTATAAATGTAGCTGCAGAAAACAAATACAAATAAGCCAAACCTTAATATTGGTGCTTCATATCCGGCAGAATAGACCAGACATGTAATTGGAGTTAGAAGATGGGTAGTTGTAGAGAAACAAGTTTCAATTGAGGAGTTTCATTTAGCAAATAGAAATACTCAAGAATATAATTAGGTTATGAATCAAGTTTTGGAAGTGCAGAGAACTTATTGATATATCAGGTACCAAAGGAATTTAAAAGAAATTATTTGATCTTTTTTTTTCCTTCTTTTTTTTCTGGTACAATCAAATAACTAGATCATCAAAATAAGAAAAGTAGATAAAGTATTAACAGCAAGAAAAAAAAAACAAGTACCAAAAACCTCAGATGTGAGAATAATAGCAAGTTTGGTGTTTGGGGAGCCAGAAACATAGGAGTCAAGGCCACCAACTTTCTCAACATGACCTTCTCCAGTACTTGGGTTAAGGATTGGAGGGTTTGAGCAGCACTGAGGGCCTGCCATTCTATCTCCTTCTCTATCTCTCTCTGTGTCTGCAATTTAGACGACAATATGAGACAGAAATATAGGCATTAGTAGAGGAAGTGTTTCTAATTAATATTGCAGTGGAATTTGCATCATCTAAAACGTCACACAAACTGAAGATAATGTAATCAAATAACATCTAGAAGAAGTGGAAAATCGTATTAAAATGAATTCAGACATTTTTATAGCACCAACCCTTTGCCAGCTCCAAATATTTAATCTGTTGAGGTCAAAAAGGAAGAGTTTGACAGTAGGTGTCACACATTATGAATGTATCATTAATTGATCTGGGAGTTGCAATCCTAAAACCAATCCCTATTACTGCCCCTTTCAGAAAACTTTCTAGGAATAATTGTCCCTTAAAGATTAACATGTTAAGTAGTTCTTCAAATTTTTTGTTACTTAATTTTGATTTAAATTATTGTTCTGGTTTTTTTTTTCCCTCACTTTCCTTGGATTCCATCTAAATTGTGGTAATTGCATAGTCTGCCTAGAAAAATTATAGGTAAAATCTTGGGCAAAAGGGTTTGCATCTCTAACTCATGCATACACAAAAAGTGGACCTTTTTTTTTGTGCAGAAATCATAAATTCAAGATCTTAAATTGATCATTCATAAAAAAAGATCTTGAATTGATCTTTTTTGTTTTTGGTAATGAGATCTTGAATTGATCTGGGAGGCATACATGCCCTCTAATAATTTACTGAATAATTAAGCTTCCATTTCTTATATAGTACGTTAGTTTTCCTTCTGTTTTGTTATATATTATATATTGTTTAGCTTTTGCTTTTTTACATCTCTTGGTTTTCAAGCTTATTTCCACCAATTAGATTGTGAATGTGGCTTCATTTTTTGATAGGGAACATTACTTTGTGGGTGCAGCTGCAACCTTTCTTGTACACACACGCGTAGCTCCCAAGAACCTGAGGTATGTATATGCTTAAATCTCATGCTTACATGTTTAATGTATTGGTGTAAATTCTTAAGTGCTGTAAATTTTTAACATAACACATGAATATATTGCTGTAAATTCTTAGTGCTGTAATTTTTTATTTTTTTTCCATATGTGCCTTTTTTGTGTTAATGTGACTTTATTTGTGATAATGTGCCTTTGTTGGCTTACAACCTAAATTCATTAATAAAATGTTTTTTTTGTTTAGGGATATAGAAATGGATGAGGAAAGGAAATTGTTATTGTTCTTCATGGCAAAGAGAATGCATTTGGAAAGGGTCATTATTTTTGTGGTGCATGCATTGTTGGCCTATGATTGGATGCAAAAGCAATCTAAAATGAAGGTGCTTAAGAATCGTACATTCACTAGTTATGAAACTCGACTGAACAATTTAGATAGTATTATAGGTCATAGTGACGTTGAATGTGTCAATCAACTTAGAATGGATAGGAACACATTCAGTTTGCTATGTGAATTACTACGTCAGGATCCACATCTTAAAAAAGATAGTGTGGTTACCCTAGAGGAACAAGTGTGTACGTTTTTACACGTACTTGTTCATCATGTAAAAAACTGGACCATTGGAAATAGATTTAAGCGTTCAGGAGAAACGATTAGTAGGTATTTTAATTCGGTATTGAATGGAGTATTGTGATTGCAAGATAGATTATTAAAATCTTCGGAACCGGTGCCTGCTAACTGTACCGATGATAGATGGATTTTTTTTAAGGTATGTTTACACAAGTTCATTTTTGTTATGTTAATATA
>QANX01003774.1:0-37023 GCA_003254975.1 Ochetophila trinervis
AGAAATTGAGAACGTAGGGGTAACCAAAGAGATTTAATTCCGTACGATTCGGATGACAAAGTTTCGACAATGCGAGAGAATGTGGTAGTAGTTGTGAAGCTGTACCAAGAGATAAAAACTGAGTTGTTGAATTGGAAATGGGATAAGTGTTCGATTCTGGAAAGATCTTTAGCTTGTGTGTGGAAGCTTAAAGGACTTCGNACATGAATGTTGTTTGGGATCAGAAAGTGATAAGAGTCATAGAATATGGCTTTTGACAGTTAGACGAATTGAATTATATGGCCTTTGGAGATAAGAAAAATAAATTATGAGTTTTCATATATCAGCTAAATTAATTTGGAAGTTGTCCTCAAATGGAGGTTCACTGTGAAGTCGGCTCGTTATTTTTTTCCTCTCTTGGAAATATTTCTGATAATAATAATTGGTTTATGTTTTTGCGGTTTGTTGCACCTATAATACCTTTACCGGAACATTTAAAACGGTTGTTCATTAGTTTTGTTGGCTGCATAACCCAAAGAAATTTTGGGTTGAAATTATGGTTATTGAGTAAGTGGAATGATGATTATTGGCCAAGTAAATAAATTTTTACCCAAGAATTACTATGGTTGAATAGGAGAGTGAAATTAATAGTTGGCCGAATGGAATTAGTTTATATGGCTGATCGGTTGATCTGGCTGGGAAGGAATTACGGACGATTGGAATGGGTATGTGTGTGTTGAACGAATTAATTGAATTTGTTATGGCCGAATAGTTTTATTGAAATGAAATTATGGGTGGTTTGGAAGTTTTTTTGTCGTAGGTTGTGGTCCGATGAGAGAGTTAATTTGATTTTTGTTTGGCTTGGGTGTGTTTTACCGTGGGTGGTGATGTTGTCGAAGGTGTTGTTTGTATTTCGTTTTATGGATGGACAACCACTTTTGACTTTGGAAAATTTGTGAACATGACAGAGCTGATGAAATAACGAGGAAGTGCAGGTAGGAATTGTTAAGAGGAGAAATCTTGGTTTTGGGCACAAGTGGAAAGAATATTAATGGTAAGGTGATTTGAGCGGTGTATTTAGAGTTGAATCTGTTTTTGAGATTGGATAAATTTTGAAGGCTAAGTATTTGTTGGGGAATTAAATGTTGACACATTACTTTTTATCAAGTATGGTGTTAGATCTTTTGATCAACCTGAGCAGCTACAGACTGTGTATCTGAGAATGAATACCTAAGAAAGGTAATGGTTAGAGTTGCGCAGCGGAAGCGTAGTGGGAACCTGAGTAGTTGCGACCATGGTACTTGCGTTTATATCACACTTGGAGTATGAAATTTCGAGGATGAAATTTTTGTAAGGGGGGAAGGTTGTAACACCCCGTCCCGGGGAAAAATATTGAAATTTCTCAAAGTTGACCGAGTTGACCAAGTTTGACAAAGGAAGGGCTCGGGGTTGACTTTTTGTGTGAGAGTGCTATGGTTTTGACCGTGGTACCGTTGCGTAGAGCTAGTCGATACGAGTTCGTAGACTAGTAGTACTCTCGATTCCGAGTTAAGACGGAGAAGTTATGGCCGAAAGAGTGTGAGGGGTAATTTGGTAATTTATGCAAGAGGTGGGAAATGACAAAAATACCCTTAAGTTTATATTTAAATAATATAGAAGGATCTGGAAGAGGACACGCACGCCACACGCACGCACGGCCCCCCCGGTTCCTTCTCTCTCCTCCCGTTACCTTGCCGCCGGAGTTTCATGCCGGAATTGGCCCGTTTCCGGCGCCGATCAGCTGCGCCACCGCCTGGGTTTGGAAGCCCACTTGCCCGGCCACCTTTCCCTGCCGGCGGCAGCCCGTGAAACAGTCCAGATCGCCGGGAAAAGCGAGAAATCCGGTCAGCTGCACTTTCGCGATTCGCCGGATTTCGGCGAAGTCAGGCCGACCCACTGCCCGGGAAAGGTTCGCCGGGACCTCCTCTCTCTTTTCCCACCGTTTTTGGGCCGTGAAACGCCGTGATGAAGCCGGAAAAATGGGGAAAGCCGGTGGCTCCCATTTTCACCGATCGCGAGTTTCCGGCGAGATTCCGGCGATGGGTCACCTCTTTTTCCTTTATTTTGGACCCCCTGAGTCCGATTCCGGCGTTCATTCGTCTCAAATCTTGTTCGTTCGGGCAGTGTGATCAGTTGAAGCTCGGCCGCGACTTTCCGGTGATTTTTCGGCCACCACCGGCGGCGGTTGGACGAGGTAAGATCTCGGTTGCACTCTAGTTGTTACGAGCTTCGTTTCGGTATATAATTTGCCTATTATAGATAAATATCGGAATTTACCCGGTGGTGAACAGTTTTGTCAGTACCTGTTAATTAGGAATTTTTTATGATTGGCGTCACAGTTATGTGTGTGGCGATGTTGGGGTAATTATTTGAAATGGTTTAGTACGCCGGGGTTGTAGGGTTCAGTTCTGTGATTGGATTTTGTAGTGGTTGATAGTAGTTATGGAAAACATAATATGTGGATATTGTTAAATGATTCTGAGAGTTGTGATTTGAAATTAGCTGAAATTGTGAATTGGGTCGGCGATTACTTTTATTGAATTATTGTGTTTGGGAAATGATTTTGCTATGATGAGCATATATATATTATATGTTTATTGTGTATTAATCATTATAAATTGTGTTTGTGGGAATTGTAAATGAATGGTTTGTGATTTTAATTTTGTTAGTGGGTGATGTGTGGAATTTATGTTTTATTATGTGGAAATTTATATATTGTGTATTTTCTTTGAATTAAATGCTGAATGTGTTTGATTGTAGCATATTTGTGTAAATTTGCTTCCGGAACTACAGGTAGCTTGATCCCTTGTAGAAAGGGTATGTAGGCAGCTCAGTTTTAGACTGAGTGCAGCCACACCGTACTTAAACAATATATTTGTTTAAGTGTTGAGTTATGTACCAATTTGTGGTTTAATTGTGTGGGACATGTTTGCTGGTAGAATAAATTGTTGTTTAGAAATGTTTTTCCCTGCAAGTTCGACTTTTAGCATTTTTGGGGAGTGTTAGAAACAGCCGAAATGCTGCCGAAATTTTTAATAAATCTCCGGCAGTAGTGAAACCTTTCGGTCTGTTAATTCTTACCCTTTTTAAAATTTTGTTTAGCGGGTTTTCACGACTGCTTGTGGCTTAGTGGCAAGATTAAGTCACGCAGACAGGATCTTTGCGGGTCGGGTCCTGTCATCGTCGCTAAAAAAAATTATATTTAATTTTAAATTAATTTATTATTTTACAAAATCAGTTTTAATTAATAATTAATTTAATTTAATTTAGTAATTTATTAAATAAGAATCAATTAATAACTAATTTTTCAATTTTCAAAATTAATTTAATTGTTGATGTGACAAAAATCCAAAAATATAAAAATAATTCGTACAATAAATTTACATACAGTTATAATTTTTTCATAGATTTACAATTAAATATAATATTGTTTTTCATTATTTCAATAGAAAATGGAAAAGGCTAGCTTACTATGTATCATTTACAATAGGAAATACAACGGTTGCACATTTTGCTCCAAACCGATCCACATCATTTTGAGTCCACGTTACATTTTTATACTGCAGACACACTAAAAAAATTAATCTAATTAAGTATTTAATTAACAATTCTTATTCAATTTTAATAGATAATTGAAAAAAAAAGTAATGTTACTACTTATTAACATTTATGATAAATTGTTTCAACTAATATTATTGTCTATGATGTCTCTCATGATCATCATATAACATTTATGATAAATTGTTTCAACTAATATTATTGTCTATGATGTCATCATATACGTTTGAAATTTTCTAATTGTTTTACTATCAACAAAGATTCAAATTTTTTTAAAATATTATATTAAAAAATTAAATAGCTTATATATAAAATTGAAATACATTTAAGCATGCATTATATATAGATGATATGTATTATATGTATATATGTACCTTTGTTCTTTGCCATTAAATTTTGTTGTGATATACCATTTTCTTGTTGGGTACAACAAAATTTTAAGTTTGGAATGTCTTGTACATTAAGCAAACAATATATATGTGTGTATCAACTCAAATGTCACATGCATGTAAAAATTGTTATATTTAATTAAATTAGAGACTGATTAATTTTTGGACTTACTTTTTCAGCAAACTTCTAAAGTTGGGATGCACACTATTCTTTCATGAAAATGAATCATAAAACCATGTAGCTCCTAGGTAGGATCAACGACATCCAACATCTAATGGGATTTAAAAGTCAACAATTGCATGTATGTAATTAGTAAAATTTAAATAATAGTTAACATCATAAACGCAAGTACCCTACCCAATATGGAAAAAACAATAGTTGACCATTTATGCATCTTTCCATCTCAACAAATATTCAATTCTCACTCGTTAGGATTTTATTTATGAATAGTAGCAATATCTTCAAAATGTATAAAACAATATTTCACTATTTGGACGCCCATTAATCTAGAATGTAAGTGCCTACATAGTCGAGTCAATTATGAGCAATATAGTAATTTTTTGAACAAATTTGTATTAATATAACAACTGATTAAATGCAATAGAATTGGAGTTATGTACATTATGTATACTAAAATGCAAGGCAACGACAAATCTTGCATATAACAAAAATCTTGGAGGTCCTTTTTCAATATGGACATCCATATTTCATACCCCATGATTGGTGGAATTAAGTTAGTTATCCAAATTACAATATTTGATGAATTGTTGATGAGCTTTAACAACTCTAGGAGTGAAAGGATAAGTACCGATGAGCTAGAATCATCAAACATCAACATCATAAACATCATATGCACACTCTAGTACTAGTAGAGAACTACAAGACCTATGTGAGCTATTTGAACCGGTTGCAACCAGTTCTTTACCCTTAGGATTTTTTGTAACATCACGTAATGAGAAAATAGTACAAATTTTCAAATTTAACCAAGTTTGACCAGTTGACCGAGTGTGGGTCTCACCTTTGACTTTCTTGGAATATAATTTTGTCTTCGACTGTGGTACTGTTATGTAGAGCTCATCGATAGGAGTTCGTAGACTAGTAGTACGTGATTCTGAGCTAAGACCGGAAAGTTATGGTTAAAACGGTGTGAAAGGCATTTTGGTAATAGCTTCAGCGCCCCCCCCCCCCCCCCCAGCGACGGTTCTCTGGCGTGTAGACCCCCCACGCTGCGCCTCAGCCTCCTCCGCTGGAAACGGCCAATAGCTGACCTGATCTAGCCAGAAACTACTTGAGAATCGAAGCCGGCAATCTCATCTACCCAACCATGCTGCTGACAGCTCGTGGAACCACCCAGATTGCCAGAAAACACAAAAAATCTGGTAAATGCTCTCTGCCTTCCTTTTACCAGTTTCCAAATCTGGTATTAAGCATCAAAAAGAAAATATGCTTCCTCAAAGGAATTCAACAAGCTACCTAAAAATGCCTCAACAAAGAAGAATTAATATCCAAAATGATCCCAAATAAATGAGATATGAACTGCTGAACTGCCACACCAAAAGGACAAGAAACAAAAAGGTGAAAAACCTTGAGCAGACAAGACACAATCTATCAAGACCATATTGAAAAATAAGCTCCAACCAAAAAAAGAATGACCAGGCAAAATAAGAGGTTTCCAAATCAAACAAAACCAACTTTTCTTTCTTAAATTTCCAAAAAGATAAGAATGATAGTCCTAAAATGGAAGCACCCAATTACTCAAATCATCAAAAAACATAGAAATATTTAAATTCAGATCCCAAACTCTATTTTGCAAATTAAACAAACCCAACCAATTATCATGGAAAAAAGAAACATTTAAATTTTGTTCCAGAAGCAAACAACAATTCAATTAAATCTCATTTTACAGCTTGCTAGGAATCGACCAAATAGAAGAAGACACAAAATGCGACTTACCTAAGTAACAAGACTACAAAAAATCAAAGACAAAAGAGTCCGTTGTCAACATCTTCCTAGCTAATTTAACCAATAGAGATTTATTAAAATATTCCAAATTTAATTCTAATACCCCTTAAGCCAAAGGCCTACAACATTTGTCCCAAGCAACTGTAACACTTTTCTTGAGGACGGCCATCCCAATCCAAAAGAAATTCTTGATAGCCCTAGTTAAACTTTTCAACAATGAAGCAAGTCATTTGTAAACCATAAAAGAATAAACAAACTTCGAAACAATTAATAAATTTATTAAATAAGTCCTATGTGCAAAGGAAGAAGTTTCCCCTTCCAAGCATCGAACTGAGTAATAATATGGTCAGCAATAAAACAAAAGTGGGTAACTAATGGTCAGCCCTTAAACAGTAGGATGCCTAAATACGTGAAAGATAATTTTTCTCGTTTCATGCCTGAAATATCCAACAAAGGTATATTTCTAACAGAAGATGTTGTATCGCCAAAATAAATAAAAGACTTAGCCTAATTGACCTTTCGCCTTGATAACCAGCCATATAGCAAAAATGCCTCAATTACCCATTTCAAATTAGAAGCAATTCCACGGCAAACAATTAAGATATCATCTATATACAAAACAGGGAAGAAGCTACTTTATGTCTAGAAGAAATCATCGAAGAGGTAAGATCAAAATCCACCTGCAAAGTTAAATACCGACTCAAAAAATCTTCAGCAATGCCAAAAAGGAGAGGAGAAAGTGGATCGCCCTGCCTAACCCCACAAAAACAAGAGAAATGCCAAACCAGAAAACCATTGATCATAATAGAGACTCTAGATGAATTAAGAACATCAAAATCGAAGAGCAAAAAGTACCATAGAATCTAAACCTTCGTAAAGCCAAAAGAAGAAAATCCCAACGAAAAGTATCAAAGGCTTTCGTAATATCAATTTTTATTGCAATGTTGCAACCAAAATATTTCATGCTCAAGAGATTGACACACTTCGATACAGCAACAATACAATTTTGAATTTGACGACCCTTAATAAAACTAAATTAATTATAGGATCAAGCAAACCTGCTTGAGACAATCTTAGTGATTACTTAAATTAAAAATTAAAATAAAACATAAATTAAAAATTAAAAAACCGAATCATAAATAGCAATGAACAATGTCACATCATTTACTTTTAGTAAAGCATGGCATCGCTAAATAGTTAATGAAAATAAATATTTATTTTACCAAATTTAAATTAAAATAAATCATAAATTAAAAATATAAAATAGAATGCCACTACTTTCTGCCTTTGGCCACCCCATGCGTCACTATTTCCTACCCTAAAATATAATTTGTTTTAAAAAATTTAGACACATTGCGATGGATAGCATTGCTATTTCCTTCCTTTAGCAATGCATGGCGTTCTTATTTCCAAACAAAATGTAGTTTTCTTTTTAAATTAATTTTTTGAAATTGATTTATTTAGTTAATTTAAATTATTAATTTAGCAAACTCATTTGATTTTTTTTAGTAAACTAAATAAATTCAAACAAATATATTGAAAAATTCTAAAAAATTTATATCATTATTTTGGAAAATTTAAATAATTATTAGTGATGAGGAAAAAAATCATATTACTTTAACATAATATAATTTTTTGCTACAAATGCTACTAAAAATTATTATTAATTTATTAACAATACCTAACAAACAATCTCAGTTCAAAAAGAATTTAAGCTCATTGGAAACATTAATATTTCTATTACAAGACTAACAAATAACAATGGATAACAATTACAAAATATTAATGATTTGTTAACATTATATAACAAACAATCTCAGAACCAGCATGTTAAAATTTCCATCAGCAGAGGGAAATGGTTGAGTGAGAAGGTAATGACAAAACTTGTCCAAGTAAGATATACTTGTCCAATTATTGTTTGGTGCACCTTTTTTAGGGACACTACATATACTTGCATCACCAATTGTTGTTTGCATGCTATTTTAAGCGACACATGAAGAATTTGTTTCACCTATTGTGTTTGGCGCACAGGCGACATTTGAACATATGGTGTCGTATATTGTATTTTAGTGTGTCTGATATAACAATTTAGTGACACTTTTTTTTATCATGTTTTGGTTATGAGAAAGGAAACACGATATCCTGCTATCGTTTTATGTTTATGGAATATGCTATTTATGTTTGTTATCGCTAATTTTGAGTCGCTATTTTGCCATTTTGGCATAGTGATATATCAAAAATCGTGATCTTGGAGGACTTGTTAACATTTTCTTTAATTTTACGGTTTTTTATTACAGAATAATTAGGCAGTTAGCTAAAACAAAATTGCTGCCAAAAGTTCACAATAGCAAAGAAATTATTTTACTTTTGCACAATTTTTTTATTCAAATGAAATATATAATTCACCTCAATCCAATTCAAATAGAATACTAAAAGTGACAAATTACTGTTATTTTTATAAATATAGTGAAAAGTTTATTTCTAAACATATATAGAAATATAGTTATTGTACATTAATATTATAGATTATTGGTGTGGAATTGTATCCATGTTTTATGCAAGAAAATTATTTTTTGCAAAGGTGTCTGCATTGGTGGCCATCACAGAAAGAAAAGCACGGAGGTATAGATGCACAGTCCGCACTAGATGAACATATTTGCAGCAAATTGCGAGCTTCCACTGCCGGCATCCATGACAATGTTATGCGTGCATCATCCATATGCCACTATTTTTTATTAGCCACATTCCACAAAATATTATTTTCATAATAATTATATATATAATTTTGTTTATCTACTAATAATTTTTATTTCTGACATTCAAAGGCAAACTATTTTTCAAAACTATTAGTAAAACTTTTAGCTTATGATGCGATCAGATCTATATCATATATGAATATATAGAGAGAGAAAATGGTGTTGGGAAATTAAGAAAGATAATGGGTGGGTTTTGGGAGAAATTATTTTTTAAATGTAAAATTAAACATAAATTTATTCTTATTTTTATGTTATATTTTTTTAATATATATATATATATATATATATATATATTTACACAGTTTTCTCTTTATTCAAACAATTTACATATATGTTATTTATCAACAAAAAACTAGTAAAATATATTGACAAAGAAATTACAATTAAAACAATTAAAAATTATATTTTTCTATAGTTACTACATATTATTACATCCAAAATTTTGTATATTTTTAATTTATTTATTTGATGAATTAATTTTTATCAGAAAATATTTATTTTATTGAAAATTTGATATTTTAACCAATATTGTTACATGAAAAATTGATAATTTTTCATTTAAAAAAATATCATCTAATTAAAATTATTACTATCAATATTCAACAAAATAGTTAATATAATATACAAAAACTAACTTATTGATCAAACTTTTAACGTCATTGTTAAAATAAATAAATAAATATAAAACAATGTGATCAAAACTAGTTTTAATTTATTGATGATAAATAATATACACGAGAGTACCGGAAAAACCAAAAGAAAAAAAAATACCTAATTAATTGTAAGAAACCTAAGCAAATTTAAGATAAACTAACCAAACGCCATAACCAGGAAGATAGCAAGGAAGGCCAACTTAGAAAAATATTGTTTCTCCATTATTCGTCAGATATAGAGCTTTGCTTTGATTTTGTGTGCAGAGTTTCCTCATTTTAAACATATGTATATATATATATATATAAGGACATTATAACCATAATTTGGTAAATACCTTCCTTTCCTTTTCATTTTAGTTATATATATATATATATATATATATATATATATATAGCTTATGGATACGTTATAGGTTAATGGAGTAGATCAATTTGCATTTTTGAATGATAAATTTTCAAATATAGAATGTCTTCCAAGCTGGCTACAAATTTGGAAAACAAATTTTTTGACAACTCTAATATTATAATTATTGTTATGATATTTAATTTATACAAAAAAACTAAAATATGAGGCTTGCTTTAAAAGAAAAATGAAAATTTTATATTATTTGCATATATATTAAACATAAAAAAGGGTTTAGAATCTCTTCAGTGTCTTCACTAAAATATTGCTACTCCAATTATTAGACCAAATACTAATGTCTTCTCTAATGCACACATGCCGTTTGATTGCAAGCATTCTTCTCCATGCCTAGCCCCCCACGTTTGCTTGTAGAAATGATTTCTTCAGGAAATAAGTGATCTTCAAAATTTTGCACCACAAAAATAATCGCTATCTTTGAACGATTTTCATGCTTGCTCACTCAGTAAAGCCACATTAACAAGCAACAAATCACGAAAACCAGGATCCCACTCAAGTCAAACGCCTTCAAATGAACCCTTTTGGAGACTCCCTTCGATGAACGACACTAAGCAAAAATAGAATAGAAAAAAAAAAAAAACCTGGAAAAAAGTTACCTATTTTGGAAAATATTACACCGTAAGACAAAATTATTAAATATGAAAGAAAATTACAAAGTAAGAAAGAAAGTTACGTATTTTGGAAAATATTACACCGTAAGACAAAATTATTAAATGTAGAAGAAAATTACTAATTATTATGTCTTTTGGAAAAAATTACACCGTAAGACAAAATTACTAAATATGAAAATAAATTCTTAATTATGGAAGAAAGTTACGCAATTTGGAAAATATTACACCGTAAGACAAAATTACTAAATATGGTAAAACATTACTAACTATAGAAGAAAGTTACATATTTTCGAAAAAATTACATCGTAAGAAAAAATTACTAAGTAAGGAAGAAAGTTATGTATTTTGGAAAATATTACACCGAATACAAAATTACTAAATATGGAAGAAAATTACTAGGTATGGAAGAAAGTTATGTGTTTCGAAAAACATTACACCGTAAGAAGAAATTACTAAATATGGTAAAACATTACTAAGTATGGAAAAAAGTTACGTATTTTCGAAAATATTACACCGTAAGACAAAATTACTAAGTAAGGAAGAAAGCTACATATTTTTGAAAAAATTACACCATAAGACAAAATTACTACATATGGAAGAAAATTACTAAATAAGGAAGAAATTTACGTATTTTGGAAAATATTACACCGTAAGACAAAATTACTAAATATGGTAAAACATTACTAAGTATGGAAAAAAGTTACGTATTTTGGAAAATATTACACCGCAAGACAAAAATACTAAGTAAGGAAGAAAGTTACATAATTTCAAAAAAATTACACCGTAAGACAAAATTACTAAGTAAGGAAAAAAATTACGTATTTTGCAAAATATTACACGGTAAGAAAAAACTACTAAATATGAAAACAAATTACTAAGTATCGAATAAAGTTACGTATTTTGGAAAATATTACACCGTAAGACAAAATTACTAAATATGGAAAAACATTACTAAGTATGGAAGATAGTTATGTATTTTGGAAAATATTACACCGTATGACAAAATTACTAAATATGGAAAAAAAATTACTAAGTATGGAAGAAAGTTACGTATTTTCGAAAAAATTACACCGTAAGCAAAGTTACAAAATATGGAAGAAAATTACTAAGTAAGAAAAAAAGTTAGGTATTTTGGAAAATATTACACCATAAGAGAAAATTATTAAATAGGGAAGAAAATTACTAAATATGGAAGAAAGTTACGTCTTCTGGAAAAAATTACACTGTAAGACGAAATTACTAAATATGAAAACAAATTACTAATTATGGAAGAAAGTTACGTACTTTGGAAACTTTTACACCGTAAGACAAAATTACTAAATATGGTAAAACATTAATAAGTCTGAAAAAAAGTTACGTATTTTGGAAAATATTACACCGTAAGACAAAAATACTAAATATGGAAAAACATTACTAAGTATGGGAGAAAGTTATGTAATTTGAGATAAGTTTCACCGTAAGACAAAATTACTAAATACGGAACAAAATTACTAAGTATAGAAGAAATTTACGTATTTTGAAAAATATTACACCGTAAGACAAAATTATTAAATATGGAAGAAAATTACGTATTTTGGAAAAAATTACACCGTAAAACAAAATTACTAAATATGGTAAAACATTACTAAGTATGGAAAAAAGTTACATATTTTTGAAAATATTACACCGTAAGACAAAATTACTAAGTAAGGAAGAAAGGTACGTATTTTGTAAAATATTACACCGTAAGAAAAAATTATTAAATATGAAAACAAATTACTAAGTGTGGAATAAAGTTACGTATTTAGGAAAATATTACACCGTAAGACAAAATTACTAAATATGGAAAAACATTACTAAGTATGGAAGAAAGTTATGTATTTTTGAAAATATTACACTGTATGAAAAAATTACTAAATATGGAAGAAAATTACTAAGTATGGAAGAAACTTACGTATTTTCGAAAAAATTACTCCGTAAGCAAAATTACTAAATATGGAAGAAAATTACTAAGTAAGAAAAAAAGTTACGTATTTTGGAAAATATTACACTGTAAGACAAAATTATTAAATATGGAAGAAAATTACTAAGTATGGATAAAAGTTACGTCTTTTGGACAAAATTAAACCGTAAGACAAAATTACTAAATATGAAAACAAATTAGTAATTATGGAGGAAAGTTATGTATTTCGGAAAATATTACACCGTAAGACAAAATTACTAAATAGGGAAAAACATTACTAAGTATTGAAGAAAGTTGCGTATTTTCGAAAAAGTACACCGTTAGACAAAATTACTAAGTAGGGATGAAAGTTAAGTATTTTCGAAAATATTAGACGGCAAGACAAAATTAATAAATATAGAATAAAATTACTAGGTATGGAAGAAAGTTGGGTGTTTTGGAAAAAATTACACCGTAAGACATAATTACTAAATATCGAAGAAAATTACTAAAGAAGTTAGAAAGTTACGTATTTTAGAAAATATTATATCGCTAGACAAAATGGAACACCACACTCTCTCTTCAACCAATATTGTCTCCAATTTAGCCACAGCACTTCAGACGGTATGGAGTTTTTGGTCAGACTTCCCAGAGGGTTACCCATCCTAGGAATACTCCCACTGGAGCACGCATAATCCAGAGTTCTTCCAACTCTGAAGCCAAACGCTCTGAAAAATCCTTGGTTGTTAAGAGAGTGCTCACTTTACATTTGAACCATTACCACATGACCCCCCTTCCACACCCGAGCGATATGGGATTGGACACCGATCTCTGCCAGTGCCTCGCACCCGCCCACACTTACTTGGGCTATGCCAATAAGGTAGCCTGCCAGTGCCCTTGCACCCGCCCACACTTACTCTAGCTCTAGATCCGGGTCGTCACAATCCACCCCCCTTTGGGGCACAGCGTCCTCGCTGGCACATTTCTGGCCGGGTACAGGCTCTGATACCATTTGTAACACACACTATCTCTTCAACCAATATTGTTTTCAATTTAACCACCGCACTTCAGACGGTATGGAGTTTTTGGTCAGACTTCCCAGGGGGTCACCCATCCTAGGAATGCTCCCACTGGAGCACGCTTAATCCCAGAGTTCTTCCAACTCTGAAGCCAAACGCTCTGAAAAAGCTTTGGTTATTAAGAGAGTGCTCACTTTACATTTGAACCATTACCACATGACACCCCTTCCACACCCGGGCGATGTGGGATTGGACACCGATCTCTGCCAGTGCCTCGCACCCGCCCACACTTACTCGGGCTATGCCAATAAGGTAGCCTGCCAGTGCCCTTGCACCCGCCCACACTTACTCTAGCTCTAGATCCGGGTCGTCACACAAAATTACCAAATATGGAAGAAAATTACTAAGTAGGGAAGAAAGTTACGTAGTTTGGAAAATATTACACCGTAAAACAAAATTATTAAATATGGAAGAAAATTACTAAATATGGAAGAAACTTACTTCTTCTGTAAAAACTTACACCGTAAGACAAAATTACTAAATATGAAAACAAATTAATAATTATTGAAGAAAGTTACGTACTTTGAAAACTTTTACACCGTAAGACAAAATTACTAAATATAGTAAAATATTACAAAGTATGGAAAAAAATTACGTGTTTTGGAAAATATTACACCGTAAGAGAAAATTACTAAATATGGAAAAACATTACTAAGTATGTAAGAAAGTTACGTAATTTGAAAAAACTTTCACCGTAAGAGAAAATTACTAAGTAGGGACGAAAGTGACGTATTTTGGAAAATATTACACAGTAAGAGAAAATTATTAAATATGGAAGAAAATTACTAAATATGGAAGAAAGTTATGTCTTCTGGAAAAAAATTACTAAATATGAAAACAAATTACTAATTATGGAAGAAAGTTACGTACTTTGGAAACTTTTGCACCGTAAGACAAAATTACTAAATATGGTAAAACATTACTAAGTATGAAAAAAAGTTACGTATTTTGGAAAATATTACACCGTAAGACAAAAATACTAAATATGGAAAAACATTACTAAGTATGGGAGAAAGTTATGTAATTTGAAATAAGTTTCACCGTAAGATAAAATTACTAAGTATGGAAGAAATTTACGTATTTTGGAAAATATTACACCGTAAAACTAAATTATTAAATATGAAAACAAATTACAAAGTATGGAAGAAAGTTACGTATTTTGGAAAATATTACACCATAAGACAAAATAACTAAATATGGAAAAACATTACTAAGTATGGAAAAAAGTTATGTATTTTGGAAAATATTATACCGTATGACAAAATTACTAAATAGGGAAGAAAATTACTAAGTAAGAAAAAAAGTTACGTATTTTGGAAAATATTGCACCGTAAGACAAAATTATTAAATATGTAAGAAATTACTAAGTATGGATAAATGTTACGTCTTTTGGACAAAATTACAACGTAAGACAAAATTACTAAATATGAAAACAAATTATTAATTATGGAGGAAAGTTATGTATTTTGGAAAATATTACACCGTAAAACAAAAATTCTAAATAGGGAGAAACATTACTAAGTATTAAAGAAAGTTACGTATTTTCAAAAAAATTACACCGTTAGACATTATTACTAAGAAAGGAAGAAAGTTACGTATTTTGGAAAATATTACACCAAAAAACAAAATTACTAAATATGGAAGAAAATTTCTAGGTATGGAAGAAAGTTATGTGTTTTCGAAAAAATTACACCGTAAGATATAATTACTAAATATGGAAAACAATTACGAAGTAAGGAAGAAAGTTACGTATTTTGGAAAATATTACACCGTATAACAAAATTACTAAATATGGAAGAAAATTACTATCTATGGAAGAAAGTTATGTATTTTCAAAAAAATTACACCGTAAGCAAAATTACTAAATATGGAAGAAAATTACTAAGTAAGGAAGAAAGTGACGTATTTTGGAAAATATTACACTGTAAGACAAATTTACTAAATATTGAAAGACATTACTAAGTATGGAAGAATATTACGTATTTTGGAAAATAATACACCGTAAGACAAAATTACTAAATATGGAATAACATTCCTAATTATTTAAGAAAGTTACATAATTTGAAAAAACTTTCACCTTAAGACAAAATTATTAAATATGGAAAAACATTACTAAGTGTGGAAGAAAGTTACGTAATTTGAAAAAACTTTCACCGTTAAACAAAATTACTAAATATGGAACAAAATTACTACGTATGGAAGAAAGTTATGTATTTTGGACAATATTACACCGTATGAAAAAATTATCAAATATGCAAGAAAATTACTAAGTATGGATGAAAGTTACGTCTTTAAGAAAAAATGACGACATAAGACAAAATTACGAAATATGAAAAGAAATTACTAATTATGGTAGAAAGTTACGTAGTTTGGAAAATATTACACCGTAAGACAAAAGTACTAAATATGTTAAAACATTACTAACTATGGAAAAACGTTACGTAATTTTGGAAAATATTACACCGAAGACAAAATTACAAAATATGGAAAAACATTACTAAGTATCGAAAAAAGTTACGTATTTTGGAAAATATTACACCGTATGACAAAATTAGTAATTATGGAAGAAAATTACTAAGTATGGAAGAAAGTTACATATTTTGGAAAAAATTACACCGTAAGACAAAATTACTAAATATGGTAAAACATTACTAAGTAAGGAAAAAAGTTATGTATTTTGAAAAATATTACACCGTAAGACAAAATTACAAAGTAAGGAAGAAAGCTACGTATTTTCGAAAAAATTACACCGTAAGACAAAATTACTAAGTAAGGAAAAAAGTTACTAAGTATGGATGAAAGTTACGTCTTTTGGAAAAAATTACTCCATAAGACAAAAGTACTAAATATGACAACAAATTACTAATTATGGAAGAAAGTTACGTAGTTTGGAAAATATTACACCGTAAGCAAAATTATTAAATATGGAAGAAAATTACTAAGTAAGGAAGAAAGTGACGTATTTTGGAAAATATTTCATCGTAAGACAAAATTACTAAATATGGAAAAACATTACTAAGTATGGAAGAAAGTTACGTCTTTTAAAAAAAATTACACCGTAAGATAAAATTACTAAATATTGTAAGACATTACTAAGTATGGAAGAAGGTTAGGTATTTTGGAAAATAATACACCGTAAGACTAAATTACTAAATATGGAATAACAATACTAATTATTTAGGAAAGTTACGTAATTTGAAAAAACTTTCACCTTAAGACAAAATTACTAAATATGGAAAAACATTACTAAGTATGGAAGAAAGTTAAGTAATTTGACAAAACTTTCACCGTTAAACAAAATTACTAAATATGGAACAAAATTACTACGTATGGAAGATAGTTACATAATTGACAGGACCCAACCCTACGGGATCCTGCCTGCGTGACTTAATGTTGCCACTAAGCCACAAGCAGTCGATAAAAAAAAAATCTGTTAAACTACTATTCCAAAGCCGACAAAAAACCAGCAGACTGACAGAATTTCTCCACTGTCGGAAATTTTACTAGAAATTCCGGCAGCATTTCGGCTGTTTCTAACACACCCCAAAAATGCTAAAAGCCATAAGCCTGCAGGGAAAAGCATACATACACAATACCCATTCTACCAGCACACATTCTCCAACCAAACAAATTCATCCTTAAGTAAACATCTCAATACTCAAACAAATATATTGTGTAAGTAAAGCGTAGCTAGACTCGGTATAAAACCGAGCTGCCTACATACCCCTTTTGAAAAGGGATCAAGCTACCTGTAGTTCACACAGCATAATTACACCAAATATGCTACAGTCAAACACATTCACAAACCTAATGCACATTTCTCAGTTATCATATATCCAAACACACTTAATTTCCATCACGGCTTTTCCAACTATTTAATAAAAATAATATCCATAGCTTGGCGGCATGGTTCCTTGCCCAAGCTAGCCATACCCTGCTTGGCGGCATAATTCCTCGCCCAAGCGGTTCTCATTCGCACAATCACAACCAGCATTTATTCCAAAGAAAATAACACAATATATATAATTTTTCACAAATTAATATATAAATTTCACACATCCTTCACTAACAAATTAATATCACAGACAATTCAATACATACACAGTCACAGTAATTTATTTACAATTCTCACAAACCCAATTTGAAATGATTAAAACACAATAAATCAACATAAATATTTACCGACCAAATCCACAATTATTTCCTTAAAACCAGATCGGCTTTCAAACAACCAAACTGAAATTTAGTAAATTTCAACCCACAACACTCTTAGAATTTATTTAGTATTCACGGAACTCGGTCACACACATATATATATATACCACAATTCAACTCTCAAACATAACAATTTAATTAATTTAACAATAGCCACATACACAACGATGCAATATAGATATTTTTCGTAACCAATTTTTCATATTCACGACACCCGGTCACATACTTACATCCTGTATTATTGGTATATTAATTCAAACCACAGCAATTACCCAAAACATAATTATACACATATCTACATCACTAAATGTCACAATTCTATTTTCAATGTTATGGACGTCACAGTTCAAGACCGGGTAAATTCCAATACTTAACTATAATACCCAAATTATATATCGAAACGAAGCTCGTAACCAGTAGAATGCAACTGGGAACTTACCTCGTCCAACCGCCGCCGGTGGTGGCCGGAAAGTGGCCGGAAAGTCGCGGCCGACACTCGTTCTTCACACTTCTCAAACGATCGGGATTTGGGACGAGAGGAGGTCAGAATCAAGCTCAGAGGGTCCCAAATAGGGGAAAGGGACCAACCTCTCTCCTGGAAACCGCCGGGATCCGGCGACCGGAGGAGAATCGGGTTCTCCAGTTTCTTCATGTTTTCCGGCGAATCGCGGCGTTTCACGGCCAGGGCTCAGAGTGGGAAGAGAGAGAGAGACACGGGCCACCTTTCTCGGGCGGTGGGTAGGCCGATTTCTCGCCGAAATCCGACGATCGTAACCACACGGACTGATCGGATTCCTCAAATATTCCGGCGATCTGGGCGTCTTCACGGGCAGCCACCGGTACCAACGGAAAGAGGATGCCTCCGGCTCCAAGTTTCGTGTTGGAGCTGCCGAAGAAGGGAGGCGCGGGGTGGCGGGAGTGACGCGGGGGAGACTTCGGGAAAGAGTGGGGGTTTTGGTCTTTTCCAGACCCTTCTCCAATATTTAAATAATAAAACTGAGGTCATTTTAGTCATTTTCCACCTTTGCAGAATTACCAAAATACCCCTCGCACAGTTTTAACCATAACTTCTCGGTCTTAGCTCCGAATCGAGCGTACTACTAGTCTACGAACTTGTATCGACTAGCTCAACGCCACGGTACCTTAGTCAAAGCCAACGTATACCCACACAAAAAATCAACCCCGGGCCCACTTACGGTCAAACTTGGTCAATTTAAGAAATTTCTTAATCTTTTCCCGGGACGGGGTGTTACAATTTTGGACAATATTACACCGTATGACAAAATTATTATATATGGAAGAAAATTACTAAGTATGGATGAAAGTTACATCTTTTGGAAAAACTTACGCCATAAGACCAAAGTACTAAATATGAAAACTAATTACTAATTATGGAAGAAAGTTACGTAGTTTGGAAAATATTACACCGTAAGACAAAATTATTAAATATGGAAGAAAATTACTAAGTATGGATGAAAGTTACGTCTTTTGGAAAAAATTACGACATAAGACAAAATTAATAAATATGAAAACAAATTACTAATTATGGAAGAAAGTTACGTAGTTTGGAAAATATCACACTGTAAGACAAAACTACTTAATATGGTAAAACATTACTAAGTATGGAAAAACGTTATGTAATTTTGGAAAATATTACATCGAAGACAAAATTACTAAATATGGAAAAACATTACTAAGTATGGAAAAAAGTTACGTATTTTGGAAAATATTACACCGTATGACAAAATTAGTAAATATGGATGAAAATTACTAAGTATCGAAGAAAGTTACGTATTTTGGAAAAAATTACACCCTAAGACAAAATTACTAAATATTGTAAAACATTACTAAGTATGGAAGAAAGTTACGTATTTTGGAAAATATTATACCGTAAGACAAAATTACTAAATATGAAAAAACATTACTAAGTATTTATGAAAGTTACGTAATTTGAAAAAACTTTCACCGTAAGACAAAATTACTAAATATGGAAAAACATTACTAAGTATGGAAGAAAGTTACGTACTTTGAAAAAACTTTCACCGTAAGACAAAATTACTGAATATTTAACAAAATTACTAAGTATAGAAGAAAGTTACGTATTTTGGAAAATATTACACCGTAAGACAAAATTATTAAATATGGAACAAAATTACTAATTATAGAGGAAAGTTACGTCTTTTGGAAAAAATTATAGCGTAAGACAAAATTACTAAATATGGTAAGACATTACTATGTATGGAAGAATGTTACATGTTTTGGAAAATAATACACCGTATGACAAAATTATTAAATATGGAAGAAAATTACTAAGTATGGATGAAAGTTACGCCTTTTGGAAAAAATTACACTGTAAGACAAAGTTACTAAATATGAAAACAAATTACTAATTATTGAAGAAAGTTACGTAGTTTGGAAAATATTACACCGTAAGACAAAATTACTAAATATGGAAAAACATTACTAAGTATGGAAGAAAGTTACGTAATTTGAAAAACTTTCACCGTAAGGCAAAATTACTGAATATGGAACAAAATTACTAAGTATGGAAGAAAGTTTTGTATGTTGGATAATATTACACCGTAAGACAAATTTATTAAATATGGAAGAAAATTACTAAGTATGCAAGAAAGTTACGTCTTTTGGAAAAAATTACACCGTTAGACAAAATTACTAAATATGGTAAGACATTACTAAGTAAGGAAGAAAGTGACGTATTTTGGAAAATATTACACCGTAAGGAAAAATTACTAAATATGGTAAAACATTACTAATTATGGAAAAAAGTTACGTATTTTGGAAAATATTACACCGTAAGACAAAATTACTTAATATGGCGAAACATTACTAAGTATGGAAGAAAGTTATGTATTTTCGAAAAAATTACACCGTTAGACAAAATTACTAAGTAAAGAAGAAAGTTATGTATTTTGGAAAATATTACACCGCAAGACAAAATTACTAAATATGGAAGTAAATTACTAGGTATGGAAGAAAGTTATGTGTTTTGGAAAAAATTACACCGTAAGACATAATTACTAAATATGGAAGAAAATTACTAAGTAAGGAAGTAAGTTACGTATTTTGGATAATATTACACTGCTAGACAAAATTACTAAATATGGACTAAAATTACTAAGTATGGTAGAAAGTTACGTATTTTTGAAAAATTACACCATAAGACAAAATTACGAAATATGGAAAAAAATTACTAAGTATGGACGAAAGTTATGTATTTTGGAAAATGTTACACCGTATGACAAAATTACTAAATATGGAAGAAAATTAATAAGTATGGATAAAAGTTATGTATTTTGGAAAAAATTAAACTGTAATACAAAATTAATAAATTTGGAAAAAAATTATTATGTATGGAAGAAAGTTACGTATGTTGGAAAAAATTAAACTGTAATACAAAATTAATAAATATGGAAAAAAAATTATTATGTATGGAAGACAGTTATGTATTTTGGAAAAAACTTACACCGTAAGATAAAGTTATTGAATATGAAAACAAATTACTTATTATGGAAGAAAGTTACGTATTTTGGAAAATATTATACTGTAAGACTAAATTACCGAAAATGGAGAAACAAATATGGTAGAAATTTGGGTTTTTTGGAGAAAACTTATGTATTTTTTATGTTGAACAAATTAGGAACACAATTTTTAATTGTACTTAATTATAAGTCTAAATTGTAAATCAATAATATTATGTAGTTCTATACCAAATGATGCGGCAGATAAACTGTAAATGTTATATTGGTTTATTAGTTTTATTCACTTATTTGTATTTAGGTTATATGAATGTGCTATATTTTAACATGTGTTATTTGCTAACTAAATGTGGTGTACATTTTAGTATTTGTACCAATACACATTTTAAATTGTCAAATTTTGGAATCAATATGTTCATGTTTTATATATCAACATATTGAACAAACAACAAAAATATGCTTAAGTTTTCTTTGCAAATATCTAATAATATATAGTCTTGTTATAGTTTAAAAGATGTAATGAAAATATGTGTTTTCATTCCAAGTATGAACTGCAACTATATTTTTAAATAACTATAGCACTATATTTTAATGAAATTCAAAATTAAATATTGCTTATATTTATTGAATGTCTTGAGTGATACTTAACTTGTAAATGCAAACATCCACTTTTGTATATTCATATTTGATTTTATTGGATAGGAAATCAAGTAATGAAAGGTCGTATGTCACTTTAACGTAAAAGAAAAGAAAAGTTGTATGTCACTAATTGTGTTTACATGTTTAACCTAATAATCACTTTCGAAGGGATTAATAAGTTGGAATAAGCTAAAAGTCCAATTAGATAAGTTTTTTAACACCTTAGTAATATTGCAGTTGATTAGCTAAAAGACATCCAAAGGAAACAAAACACTGGAAACTAAATTCTAATTTTGTTTAGGGTTGTGGCCGTGTAGAAGGATCCACTGCCGCCCAAATCCGCTGCAGTTGCTCGGCTTGTTGCTCCAATTGAGTCTCCATCAAAGCTTGCCGTTCAACCATCGTATTCTAACCCGTAACCAGACTAGCATACATGGCCTCATGCGCTAGAAGGACTCATCGACAGAGAATGCAGAAGAAGAAGGGCCATCAATAGGTGGTAAAGAGTCACTAAGACCCTTTCCTGTAGCAGGAATCTCAACTGAATCCTCACCAATCCCATGATTCTGAGTGATTTTCGTCCATCTGCCATGCTCCTTAACAAACCTGTGACGACTGAGATTAGCCTCGGTAACCACATCAGCAGTCTGGGTGATGCTCACATCCTTGCCAGATACATCCACTTGGAAATGATCAAAAACTTTCGTCAACAAAAGTGGATAAGGCAACGACTTATCCGGCCGGTGAACTCTCACAGTTTGATGCATTTGTTGGAGAATGATGGAAGCTAGAGGTACTTCAGGAACACCTTGCAGCCCATTCAGCATCTTATCTAAGAAATAGAAGTCCATAAGTCGAATCTCATTCAAACTGCTTGCTTGTTGGATAACATTCGAACTATACAAGTGAACTAATTCCCGCTGACGAATTCTCAAATTGGCAGTGCCATTAACCGTATCAGAGAATGATTTACCATGTTTGGGCAGTCGTGGAGTCGGTGTGTAATTCAAACGGGTCGTAGCTTCTTGTAGCGTGAACTGGGGATCAGCTTTAACACGATCCTTAACCATTACAAAATCGGGTCCTTCATCACTGACTCCCAAAATTGAGGCAAGAATTGGCCAAGTCAGATGAATCTGTTGACCCTTCACATAGGAAGTAACCATTTCACCGCCCGGTTTGTCTTTGCCTTCTACGTTGGCATGAAACTCCAATACCAATTAAGGATAGTAACAATTTGGTAATTGAAGTATGCCGCCCCATCCTATCGAATAGAAATCATCGGTCAAATTGATAAAAGAATCAATTGCGCCACTAACGGATTTTTCAACAACAATGGAATTATGTTTCCTCTGTTCACACCACTTAGCATTAGCGCGAGAAGTGAAACGTGATGCTTCGGATTATGTAACATGCATTTCTGTCTCATCTGCTGGCCGTCGAGATCCTCGAGATGAAGATGGAGCTGAGGGCTGGGCTTTAGCTCTAGATGATGCACGCGTTTGGATGGTCCCGACATTGATATCAGATTTACAACCATCACCACGATGTTTTCTGGTTCATCCCATTGTAGAACACTGCAGTCAAACATAGCATTCTTCAATCAATGGATTCTAGAATCGGCCATTATATGTATAAACCATACTCAAGCTAGGTATAAGCATAATCAAGATCTTCTACTATAAATCACTTCCATTACCATGGACTTTTGATTTAATGCACATGCTTTACCCATCCCATTTCCGCAACAGAATCCAAAAAATTAATACAAATATCGTACATAACTAAGTTATCGCCCATAACACTTAAACATGACCAAACAAATGGCTAAGAAATATCATAGACCCATAAACACAATATCAAGAAAATAACACAGTTGTTACATAATGTTTTCAAACACTCGTAAACGGTCGATGCAGAATCAAAATTATAAACTTACTATTTAGCATTCAATGATAAAAAATCCATGATTCACCATTCAAGAAACTTAAATTGGCAAAGGCAATACAATATAAATTTGTAATGTTCACCATTCAAACAATATGATTTCAATTAAACTCCACATGATTGATATCTATGCTTCGAAAAACCATAGAAAATTATACATTGCAGACGCCGGTTTAAGTAAGAAAAAATTTGGTTTAACAATGAACAAGATTTTTTTATTTTCTGCAAGCATTCTCTTTTATATTGCTCAAATAGTTATTAATAATAACTCAAATGTAATGTCTAGCCATACATTACCACAAATCTTGTATGCACTTTGGAAAGACCAGCGATAAAGAGCCGCGCGGGTGGGGCTGCCAATGCGTTGCTATAGGTGCAAGCTAAATGGGCTGGCTAAGGACAATTTTCAGGCTGGCCGAAGGATGCTCCAGTTCAGCGCCAGTGCCAGTAAAAACCCGCTTGTCCTTGCTGGTGTCCGTCTTCGGGTGGGAGTGTGGGAGAGGGGATGGGGGAGGTCTTCAGGTGGTAGTGTGGGAGAGAGGATGGGGAGGCTGGGAGGGCTGACCAAACAATAAGATTTCAAATGCAACGGGTGCAATGTTAGGGCATAAATTTTGCATAACTGTTTTAGATTTGGGCGGGTTTAATGGGTGTTTGGGTCAGTTAACGGGTTAGGGATTTCTCTTCCTTTTCTCATCAAATTTCCCAACTTCCCCACGCTGTAAGCTAGGCACCATGGCAGGTGCTTGGCCTAGCTAGTGAATTCTTTTGCTTTTTTTGGCTGGGATTTAGTTTTTCTTGACTCCTCCAAATGGCAAGCCAGGCGCCATGGCAGGCCCCTAGCAGATGCAACTGAAGGTTTTGTATTTAACATATGAAGATTGGTTTTTTTTTTAAATTTTTTTAGGGTTTTCCTTTTGCGGACCATCATGGGCAAACGCTCCCAGGCGGAAAGCCTGGCCTGGCATTCCAAAGTTTGTTTATTTTCCAACTTAGCTTGGAAACTTCAACCATACATATATTTGATTTCATCCCAATCAAAACATACAAAACTGTCATAAAAAAAAATAATACTTCCTACAAGTTTGCAATTGATAATGCATAACATATTTTCCTTTACAATGTTAATCTGTTGATGCACATTATACCAATTCCTATTGCTACAATGGTGCAACAAATACCACAAATCTTCCATTTAGTCGATGTTTCGTTAGTCTTGCTATATTTTGTCGATTCGCATTGCTGAAAATATTTGACGTACTCCCTTTCATCTTCGTCCAACGACGAATATGACTTGTACATGTTCCTCTTCCATCCATTAACTTGTTCATGACATATATTCCTTGTTTGTGTCCTCAAAAAACAACATACACTTTGTTACCAACCATATTCCCTGCCATAACAATTTTTATATGTTCTGTCAAATACACACACGAATGATGAACTTCAATTTTTAAATGCTATAAATGGGAAAAATTTTTGACTAATCAGATTCGGTTGAACACCATTAAAGAAGTTAGGGCCGTTTTGTCACAATTCCTAACTACTGCATTCCAACCTACCCAGTCTATTAAATGCACCAATAAATTTATGCTTTTTGTTTTGCAATACCAGCGTACCTGTGTATTAACCTTGGACCTTTCCTCATAACTCCAGACATATGTACTCCTTCTTCATCGAAATTCTGCATTTTTTTCTTTTAACAAATAGAGAGATATCCAATTACAAAGGCTGTGGTAGAAGGATCGGCATACATATATCGAGGTAAATATTACAAAACATTTCCATGCAAAAATATAAAATTAATAGCACAAAAGTCACTAGATATAATAAACACACAGGGCAGTTATTTGGGCTACAATATGAATAACTTCTCACAAATGACAATTTCTTTGTAAAGTTGGTTTTCGAAAGTTCCGACTATTTGAAAGAATTTTTTTGCCTGGCCTTTTCTGGACGTTATGAAGTAGCAACACCAAACCCACACTGTTAGTTTAAGGAAAAATTAAGAAAATATTTGAATGTTAGTTTTATCCATGCCTGGCTCTTAAAAATTGTGGATGAAACTTGGCCCACCAACTAACGCTTAAGTTTTAATGTGTATTGTTTTCAAAACACAACAAAAAAAAAAAAAAAAGAAGTTTGCTTACATATTTTGGTCTGAGTGTCAAACAACATACCTAGGGGAGGAAGAAACGGGAAAAGTGGGTATCAAAAAGTGGACAGAGAGATAGATATTGAGGCTTACCTATTGGGAAGATAATAATGGGTGGAGAGTGTTTCTGTTATACTGAATTTCATTTTTTTACATCTAAATAAAAAGAAAGAAGTGGAGAGGGAGGAAGAAATGGGGGGGAAGTGGGGGGTGGAGAGGGGGGGTGTTACCTATACGGAAGATAGAGATAGTCAAATGGACAAGATGCATTTATACTGTTCCATATGGATCTATAAAAGACCACCAATTTATTTCTTTTGAAATTTGAATTTGACCAATTTGAAAATCTAATTTTCGGCCACAAAATTTTTTGAAATTAAATAACTTTTGATTGCCACCAATTGCATTTTACCAATTTAAAATTCAAATTTAGATTATATGACTTTTAATTTTAACCAATTTGTCTTTGGCACAAATTTCAATTTCAAATTTGATATTTGCAATTATTTTTAATCTACGCATAATGATATATTCATGGGTAACATGGCATTTACCCGGGCACATGACCAAAATTTTTGTTCATGAATAAGTGTATTTGGTCAAGCTCTCTACACATGATTTTGAGATTTTGTTTTTCCTAATTTTGTTCATCTATGTAAATAAAATGTTGAGACTTTGATTTATTATAAAATTTTTCACCTGTGCGAACTTAAACGTATAAAAATCTCAATATCAAAGAGCGAAATACTAATGTACAGTGCTATATTGCAGGTTTTATGGCTGACTCATAGGGTAGTTATTTTCCTACTCAAGGCAATACAGGAAGACCAAATAAAGTGTATGCAAATGGGAAACTAAAGAGTTCATTTATAGTTGACGATATGATCAGCGCAGAGTTTAATAATCTAGATGAAGCAACCAACTTCTATGGGACCTACGTGAACATAGTTGGTTTTGGTATACGTAGAATCCATATGAAGAAATATACAAATGGTGAGATACGTAAAAGTGTATGGGTTTATGATAAACAAGGGTATAGAAGTTCAATTTGGTCGGACAACAGTAACCGGAGTCTTGAAGAAAAGGCAATAACTCAGGAAGGGTGCAAAGCTACATTCGGTGTCTTTAAGAATTACGTGACCGGCAAATGGAATGTCTCAAAATTTCTCACGGAACATTCCCATCCTCTTCTCGCGATGCATGAGACACACTGTCTTCGTTCTAATCAGTCTGTTGATAGAGCTTGTTTGACCCAACCTCAAGCAATGCACAGTGTTCGAATAAGGACAAGTAAAATAATGGACTACATGGTTGAGCAGTCAGGTGGATTTGAACACGTTGGATTTCAGCACATTGATTTACATAACAAGTTCACAAGAGCACACAATGTCAACATTCACAAAACTGATTTGGAGACTTTGATTGCACACTTGATGACGAAGGGGGAGATGGACCCCGAATTATATTTTAGGTACATAGTAGATGCTCACATGCATATATGCAATATTTTTTGGTTTGACTCACTCGGATGTTTCTATTATAGTTCATCCAGTGATGTAGTGGCATTCGACGCAAAAGCCTATGGTAATTTTAGTCGGTGTCAACAATTACTATTGGATCGTCATATTTGGTATGGCTTTGATTGGTGATGAAACAGTGGAAACATACACATGGTTGCTCAAAATGTTTTTGGATGCAATGAATAATAAGCAGCCACTATCCGGCGTTGTAGATGGAGACAAAGCAATACGAAAGGCTATTTCAATTGTTTTCCCAACTCTAACCATCGGTTATGCACTTGGCATTTAGAGAGAAATGTTATGGCAAATTTGCACGACGTGGAATTGGTTAGGGCATTCACAGCTCTTAAGCTCAGCGAATACACCGCATCAGAGTTTGATAGCCAGTGGAAGCGCATTGGTGGACAATTTTGACTCTCACAGTAATACGTGGCTGGAAACGATGCATGAATCAAGAGAGCTTTGGGAGGAAGCATTCATGAAAGGACATTTTTTTGCTGGCATGCATAGCACACAAAGATGCGAGAGCATGAATGCGTTTATTAACAAATACAGTAAGGGTCGACACAAGCTATATCAATTCATAATTGCTATTGATAGGGTCGTTTCAAGACTAAGGAACCAAGAGGCCACGAAAGATGATGCATCCAAATACAGCTCCCCAATGCTAACTACGCATATCCAGGTAATTGAGAAGCACGCAGCTGAAGTGTACACAGGGAAAATTTTTAAGATGGTTAGGGTGCATATGCTGGAACAGGGGGGTCTTAACATGATTGACTACATGGACTACAAAGATAAGCGTATATACACCGTCACAAAGTTCATGCATCCTGAACTGAGCTGGTTGGTATCGTACAATTACAACCATGATCACATAAAATGATCATGCAATCTTTTTGACGGGACCGGCATTCCTTGCAGTCACACATTCTTTGTTATTAAACAAGAGAATCTCTGAGCCATTCCCAAATTCCTATTACTAAAAGGTGGAAAAAAAGATGCAAATATCGAGACTTGATCAAGTGCAAGACACGTCGAATGACATGACATCGTCCATTAGGTACAGAGCCTTAGTAGCCCACTGTAGCAAAGTTTGCCTCTATGGGTCAAAGTCAGAACAGGGTTGCAGGGAGGCAACAGAAGACGTAACACATCTAGCAATTTGTCTTCAAGAATTGGCAACGGTGCATGACCAAACGAAGTTAAGGATGGGGGATAGCGGAGGTAAAAGACATGTTATTCATGATTTGGTGGTTGTCAAAATGAAAAGTGGCATGAAAGAAGATGTGGTTCATGCAAGAAACTGGGGCACACCAGTGAACTTGTGCAAAACGGTTATCCTCCATACCTAATGATAATTTAGCCGAAATGGAGAGTGAGATTGGCATCAAATCTTCAACACGATAGATGTCATGAACGACTATGACTTCAATACTTTTACAAGCCAAGAAAGTAGTGCTGTTGATCTTAGCCCCCTGAATTATGGCCCGAAACAATATTTGAGTAATGGACACCACAAATGGTTGACACGCATATGCAATGGTGGTTTCTACGTATACATTGAAAATATATCATGACTTCAATATATTGCACAAATACAAACACACAATTTTTATTTTGTTTCGGGCCATAAGGGGCAGAGGCCCCTAGGCGGTCAGCTAGGCACCATGGCAGGAGCCTAGTTGACCATAAATGACCGACATTAACTTTTGTGGCATTATTTCATTATGGGGTAGTAAGGGGTAGAGGGGACCAGGCGTTAGACCAGGCGCAATGGTAAGTGCCTGGTCCAGCATATAAAAACTTCATTTTTCTACAAAAATTTTTGAGTATCTGGCCATAAGGGGCAGAAGCCCCCAGACAATATACCAGGCACTTGATCGGGCTTATAAGGCTTAAACATAGAATTTTTTTTAAGGGGGCCATAACAAATAGAGGCCCCCATGCTTAATACCAGGCGCTATGGCAGGCGCCTGGCCATACTCCTCATTTGTTTTCTTTTTTTACAAATACCAATAAAATATCTAAGAAAATTGGGGCAGAAGCCCCAGGCAGTATACCGGGCGCCATGGCATGCACCTGTACAATTGGCATTTAATTTAGTTTTTTAAAGAATTTTCTTGTGGCTGCGTAAGACAGTTTTATTTAACAATTTTTCTGTATTATATTTCAGGCATGCAGTAAGCCCAAATAGGCATCCATTGGAACTCTAAAACATTTGTACGAGTTTATTAAGAAATGGTCATGCCTGAAATGACAACGGTGTTTTTTCCCAAACAGGGTTAAATTTAAGAAAATGTAGTGGCATGTTTGAAGTTGTACTTTACTTGATTTGAAGAAGATTCGTTATGTACAATTGGTAAACTATGCCATAAATTTTGTAAAATATAACCCCTATTCAATATTTGGTCATTTGAATCTTCATTTTTCATCTGAATGTGGAACTTTAGGTGTTAGGCATAGTTTTCCATCGTGGTTGATGGAGGCTCTTTATATGAAATGTTTCATTCTTCATGTTTTACTATTGGAGGCTAGATAAAACATAGAAATTATCGGCAAAGTAATTATATACAAAGTAATACAAGCTATATTACGATCAAAAGCATCGGTCAAAAAAATTACAATTACAAAAAATGTAACACCCCGTACCGAGAAATATAGTAAAAATTTTCAAGTTTGACCATGAGAGGCTATGGGTTGACTTTTTGTGTGGGTATGTGTTAGATTTGACTAAGGTACCGTTGTGTAGAGCTAGTCGATACGAGTTCGTAGACTAGTAGTACGCTCAATTCTGAGTTAAGACCGAGAAGTTATGGCTGAAATAACATGAAGGGCATTTTGGTAATTTTGCTGTGGCAGGGTGAAAATTACTATTTTGCCCCTGCCTTTATTTGTAAATACCCAGAAGGGTCTGGAAGCCACACACGCACGCATGCACGCAGCTACCCCCCAGGCTCTCTCTCCCGCGCAGCAGCCCCTCCCCCTTTCCTCTGTACAACCGGCGTTTTCTGGCCAAATGGGGCCGGGACTCACCTGCAAAGTGGAGCCGGCGACCTCAGCTTCCCAACTGGACCGGTGGCAGCCCGTGGAACCGCCTGTATCGCCGGAAAAAGGGAGAAAGCCGGTGGCTTCCATTTTCACCGATCGCCGGTTTCCGGTGAGATTCCGGCGATGGGTCACCTCCTTTCCCCCTATTTTGGACCCTCTGAGTCCGATTCCGGCATTCGTTCATCTCAAATCTCGTTCGTTCGGGCAGTGTGAACAGATGAAGCTCGGCCGCCACTCTCCGGCCACTTTCCAGCCACCACCGGCGGCGGTTGGATGAGGTAGGTTCTCGGTTGCATTCTACTGGTTATGAGCTTTGTTTCGATATATAATTTGGGTATTATAGTTAAGTATTGGAATTTACCGGTCTTGAACTGTGACGTCCATAACTGTGAAAATAGAAATTGTTGACATTTGGTGATGTAGATATGTGTATAATTATGTTTTGGGTAATGGCTGTGGTTTGAATTAATATTTCAATCATACAGGATGTGAGTATGTAACCGAGTGTCGTGAATATGAAAAATGGTTACGAAAAATATTTATATTNTGTGAGTATGTAACCGCTTGTTGTGTATGTGGTTATTGTTAAATTAATTAAATCGTTATGTTTGAGAGTTGAATTGTGGTATAAATATAAATATAAATATAAATATATATATATATATATATATGTGTGTGTGACTGAGTTCCGTGGATACTAAATAAATACTAAGAGTGTCGTGGGTTGAAATTTGCTGAAATGCAGTTTGGTTGTTTGAAAGCCGATTTGGTTTTAAGGAAATAATTGTGGATTTGTTTGGTGAATATTTATGTTGATTTATTGTGTTTTAATCATTACAAATTGGTTTGTGAGAATTGTAAATAAATTACTGTGATTGTGTATGTATTGAATTGTCTGTGATATTAATTTGTTAGTGAATGATGTGTGAAATTTATATATATTTGTGTAGAATTTATATATTGTGTTATGGTTCCCTAGAATAGATGATTATATGGCTTTATTTATGAGGATTTGATAGTGTGAGTAAATTATGTGGTTATCAAAAATAGTGACGAAAATAAATAAATATATATATATATATGCTTATTATATGATTATTGGGCTGTTTGGAAACTTGATTTGATTGTGCTGAAATAATTGAGTTACTGTGAATGATTGTATTTAAATGTTTGTGAATGTTTATGTTGAATTGATGGTGTTTGAACTGATATGGAAATGGTGATGAGGTGGACGATGATGTGGAGATGTGATGACGTTGATGTGATTGAAAGTGAGATTTAACGTATATTTGAGGCATTGACGTTTGAATAGAAATTGTATCAGTTGCGGCATATTTAGTGTAAATATGCACTTGGAACTACAGGTAGCTTGATCCCTATCTAAATAGGGTATGTAGGCAGGTCGGTTTATTTTAGACTGAGTCCAGCTACATAGAATTATACAGTTAATGTATTTTTATTTGAGGGCTGAGTCATCCTCTGAGTTGTGATTACTGTGGAAATATGTGCTGGTAGAATAAATACTGTTTAGGAACGCTTTTCCTTGCAGGTTGTAGACCATTTGCTTTTGAGGAGTGTTAGAAACAGCCGAAATGCTGTCGAAATTTCTAATAAAATTTTTAGTAGTAGAGAAAATTTTTCGGTCTGTTGGTTCTTTTTCGTTTGAAAAAGTGACTTATCGGACTTTAACGACTGCTTGTGGCTTAATTGAAACATTAAGTCACGCAGGCAGGATCCAGTAGGGTTGGGTCCTGTCAACTTGGTATCAGAGCCTGGTTGTAGATCTCACTCGGGAGAGCTTAAGTATCACCTTGGAAATTGGTTGTTAATTATACATGTTAAGCGGGTTAGTTTCACCTATGCGTATAGTTCGTCGGAATTTGATTGAGCCACCTCTTGAGTATAAAAATGTGTTTTGACTGGATTTCGAATAAAGGTTTGAATTGAATTTTCTTTATGCATTTACATTGAATTATTAAATGTGTTTTATGATGATTTAAATATTTGCTTGAGTTTGATTCTATGATTTGATGGATTTCATATTTATTTGGAATAAATATGAAATTTGTGTTTTCATTGGTTGTTTAGCAAATTTTGAAATTTCTTTGATATTCTACAATCTTGTGGGAATTGGTGGTTTTAAAGAAATTTTAGCTTTTGTGGAATTTATAAAGTTTGGGGCAAATTTTTCTAAATACTGAAAGATTTGATTTATTTTTGGAAGATTTCAAAAAATAAAAAGATTTTGGAAAACGTTGAATTTACTGCGATACTTTTAAAGGTAAAGGAATTTGAGAAATTTTATAAAATTCGATGATGGATGATTTTGGATTTGGTTTTGAGGAGTACCACACGGTATCGATATGTTGATTGAGATATGTTGGTTATTGCGTGTGCTAGTACTATATTATGCCATCCTCTGCCGCGGACACGTGTCGAGAGAGAGATGATGAGGATCCTGCCACAACGTATTTGGGACGCCGGTACGTTGTGATGAGTTATTCCCCCTCCCTCCACCTGTGGAGCCGTCAGGACGCTGATGGGCACACGGCATACTATTATGATATTATATTATTATTATTATTATTATTATTATATTATGCCATCCTCTACTGCAGACACGTGTTGGGAGAGAGATGATGAGGATCCTGCCATGACGGATTTGGGACGCTGGTTCGTTGTGATGAGTTATTCCCCCTCCCCCCGCCTGTGACGCCATCAGGACGCTGAGGGTCACATGGCACGATACTAGAGTGTGGTACTCGTTTGATATATGATATATGATTTATGGTTTTAGATGGATGATTTTTGAAATTATGGGATGTCGCCCAAGTATTTGATTTTACGGGTTGTGACCCATTCATATGATATTTTAGGGTACCGGTTTTGAGATATGATGTATGATTGATGATTTTAGTTGATTTTACGGGTTATGGCTCAAGTATTTGATTTTTCGGATTGTGGCCCTTCGGTTTGGTATCTTTTGAGCATCTGTTAAATCAAAATGATTTTAAGTGTTTTACAATAATTTATTTATGATATTAGTGATTGATGCGAGATTTTTAAGTGATGTTGTTAAATTATGTTTTCGCCCCAAAATTGTGTTATAATGATTTAATGATTTTCTTTTGAAATAAAACTTAAAGGGCTTTGTTATGATAATCTGATTGTCGAATTGCATGAGAGAGCGGAAGAAATCATAGAAGATGGCTCTTGGTAGTTAGACAAATTGGATTATGGTTCCTTTGAGGATAAGAAAACAAATTGAGTTTCCTTTATCAGCTAGATTTAATTTGGAGGATAAACTAATTTAGAGTCTATTTTCCCAAGTGGAGGTTTCACCAGAAAGTTGACATATTGTTTCCTTGAAAATATTTCTAAGGTTATTAATGATTATAATTGGAGATGTATTTGGAAGTTGGAGGTGATCCCTCGGGTTCAGATCTGTTATTGGTTTACGTATTAGAAAATTGCTAACGTATGTCAGCGGATTTAAGAAAGGTTTATGTTTTTCTTCTCATTGTCCTATTGTGATTCTAAAGAGGGAGATATGTTGTATGCTCTGAGAGACTGTTGTAAGGCCAAAGGGGCTTGGCTTTCAGTTAGTAGTTTAGATATGGATTCTTATTTTGTAATATAATTGGGAAGATTGGCTTAGTATAAATTTGGAAAGAAAGAGCAAGCTAGAGTGTCCTAGTTATGGTTCCAGTATGATCTGGAATATTTTTTCGCTGTTTGTTGGTGGATTAGACGGAAACGACGTTGTAAATTTCATTTCGATAATCAATTCTGCTGACTTTATTACCCCAAAGAGTTTATTGGAGGGGTTGTGGGGTGGCGAACGCTTGGTTAACGGGAGTTATTCCGAAGAAAGAATAAGAAGTTTTTTTATGGAAGTCCTTATTTGCCCAGGAATTTGTATCCGTTGGGTGTTTTGACATATGATTTTTGTTATGAAAGATGATTTGTCTTTACCGCGTGAAAGGAAAATTCTTGTTTGGTATGGTGTGGTTTAAAAAAAAGCAGTAAGGGTAGAACTGTTGTTTAAAAAGAAGTCAGAATGCATAGTGCCAAACAAAATGTCCACAGAAACAGTGAAAATCAATGCAAAACAAATAGCAGAGGATCTCCAAGGTGGGGATTTGGTTTGGTGAGTTGTAACATCCCGTTTCGAGAAAAAAATAATAAAATTTTCAAGTTTGACCAGTTTGACTTTTAGTGGGCTCGGAGTTGACTTTTTGTGTGAGCGTGCTATGGTTTTGACCGGGGTACCGTTGTGTAGAGCTAGTCGATACGAGTTCGTAGACTAGCAGCACGCTCGATTCGGAGTTAAGACCGAGAAGTTATAGTTAAATTTGTGTGAGTGGCAAATTGGTAATTTGGTTGAGACTGGACTTAAAAGGACGAAAATGCCCCTGTCTGCATCCTTAAATTCTGGCCAAGTCTGGAAATTTCCAGACCCTACCCGCGTCACTTCTGCCACCCCCGCGCCTCCTTTCTTCCGCCGGTAACGGCCGTTTATGCCACCGGATCGGACCGGCTCCAACACGAAACTTGAAGCCGGCAACCTCCTCTTCCTTTCCCCACCGGTGGTTCGCCGTGAAACCACCTGGATCGCCGGAAATCGCAACAAAACCGAGAGCTCGTGAACAGTTTGAACAGTCGCGACACCACCTTTGGCCGGCCATATCTCACTGTTCCGGTGGAGTTAGGGAGCGATCTTGGTACCGTTGGAAAGCTGGTGCGACGATCTACATTTTGGTACCGAGTTTGACGCCGGAAACCACCGTAGAACGCCGGAAAACCGCTGCAAAGTCTCGGAAAAACCACCCCGAATTTTCTTTCTACTTCCGATGATGGTATTTAAAAAGGAAAAGGGAGAATTGGTAATGATGTTTACAATTTTTGAATGATAAAAATTGGTGGGCAACCACCATCTGATTTTGAAAAATTTGTAAAGCGGATGGAGTTGATGAAATAACGAGGAAATGAGGAAGTAGTAGAGGCTTTAAGGCTGTACCGAAAGGTAAAGGCTAAGTTGTTAAATGAAATGCAAGTCGAAGATATTAGGAGTAATCTGTAACGGGATTAATTTCCGAGCCACGGAAGCTCTCCAGAAAGTGGAAAGGCAATTAACTGTAAGGTAAGTTGAAAGGGTTGTTGTTGAGTTGAATTCGCTGATGGATCGGATTTTGTTTCATTAAGGGGGGTAGTTTGTAACATCCCGTCCCGAGAAGATATTGAAAATTTCTCAAAGTTGACCGAGTTGACCAAGTTTGACCAAGGAAGGGCTCGGGGTTGACTTTTTGTGTGAACGTATTTTGGCTTTGACTAAGGTGCCGTTGCGTAGAGCTAGTCGATACGAGTTCGTAGACTAGTAGTACGCTCAATTTCGAGTTAAGACTGAGAAATTATGGCTGAAATAATGTGAAGGGCATTTTGGTAATTTTTCTGTGGCAGGGTGAAAGTTACTATTTTGCCCCTGCCTTTAATTGTAAATACCCAGAGGGTCAGGACACACGCACGCACGCAGCCCCCCCGGTTTCCTTCTCTCTCCTCCCGTCTCATTGCCATCGGATCTTTTTGCCAGAAATTGGCTGTTTCCGGTGTCGATCAACTGCGCCACCGCCTCGGTTTGGAAGCCCACTTGCCGGCGGCAGTCCGTGAAGTAGCTCAGATCACCGGAAATCGAGCTCAAACCGGTTAGAGGGAAAAATTGAGATCGCCGGATTCCGGCGAGGCTAGGCTGCACCACCACCCGGAAAAGGTAGCCCGAGCCTCCTACGTCATTTTCGCCTCAATTCCTGCCCGTGGAAACCCCAGAATTTGCCGGAAAACGTAGAGGAACCGGCGGACCCGCGGCACCTCCGGTCGCCGGATTCCGGCGGTTTCCGGCAATGAAATCGGTCTGGTCCCCCACTTTTGGACCTCCCGAAGCTAATTCCGATGTTCGTTTATCTCGAAGCTCACTCGTGTGGACTGTGCAATTAAAGAATGCTCGACCGCCACTTCCCGGCCACTTTCCAGCCACCACCGGCGGTGGTTGGACGAGGTAAGTTCTCGGTTGTATTCCACTGGTTATGAGCTTCGTTTCGATATATAATTCGGGTATTATAGATAAATATTGAGAATTACCCAGTTTCAAATGGTGTTATTAATAACAGTTAAATAGGAATTATAGACAATCGGTGATACAAATGTGTATATTTGTATTTGGTGATTGCTGCAGAACGCATTGACATGCCGAGTGTTTATTACAGGGTGTGAGAGTGTGACCGGGTGTCGTGAATATGAAAAATAGTTACGAGAAATAATTATATTAAATTGTTGTGTGTGTGGTTATTGTTAAATTAATTAAATTGTTATGATTGAGAGTTGAATTGTGGTATAAATATATATACACATATATATATATTTATATTTGTGACCGAATTCCGTGAATACTAAATAAGTACTAAGAGTGTTGTGGGTTGAAATTAGCTGAATTGGAGTTTGGTTGTGTGAGATTTATATATTAAATTGATTAATGCACAATGTGCAGAATTTATATATTGTGTTATGGTTCCCTAGAATAAATGATTTGGTGATTGAGAGCTGGTTGATTGTTTGAAAAGCTGTACTCGTGAAGTA
>QANX01003774.1:37034-47129 GCA_003254975.1 Ochetophila trinervis
ATGCCCGGGTGCATATAGCAAAGGCTTCGTAAAGGGATAATTATGTTGATCGGATCAACCAGCCTATTGAACATTATCTGGATGCCTTTATGATCATCAGTGGATGTTCAAGAATTCTCACAACGGGAGTATGGTGTTGGCCATACAATTGGATAAAAAGAATTTCAGAAGTAGTGACCCCAGTTGGTTGTGCAAATCTGTAGTAAACATTGTTTGATATGAGAAGAATACGTCAGCAGATTCAGTACACAGGAAATGTTGGAGATGCCAGATAACCTCATCTTCCTCGCTGGAGCAAGGTTTGTTTTCTTTCTACTCCCGATGATGGTATTTAAAAAGGAAAAGGGAGAATTGGTAATGATGTTTACAATTTTCGAACGATAAAAATTGGTGGGAAACCACCATCTGATTTTGAAAAATTTGTAAAGCGGACGGAGCTGATGAAATAACGAGGAAATGAGGAAGTAGTAGAGGCTTTAAGGCTGTATCGAAAGGTAAAGGATAAGTTGTTAAATGAAATGCAAGTCGAAGATATTAGGAGTAATCTGTAACAGGATTAATTTCCGAGCCACAGAAGCTCTCCAGAAAGTGGAAAGGAAATTAATTGTAAGGTAAGTTGAAAAGGTTGTTGTTGAGTTGAATCCACTGATAGGTCAAATTTTGTTTCAAAGGTCAATGGTATGGATCAGGATTGCGCAGCGAAAGCGTAATGAAACCTAAGTAATCGTGATCAGTGTGGTTACGAATATGTTGCACTCAGAGTGAAATTTCGAGGACGAAATTTTTGTTAAGGGGGGTAGTTTGTAACATCCCGTCCCGGGAAGATATTGAAAATTTCTCAAAGTTGACCGAGTTGACCAAGTTTGACCAAGGAAGGGCTCAGGGTTGACTTTTTGTGTGAGCGTGCTATGGTTTTGACCGTGGTACCGTTGCGTAGAGCTAGTCGATACGAGTTCATAGACTAGCAGCACGCTCGATTCGGAGTTAAGACCGAGAAGTTATAGTTAAATTTTGTGTGAGTGGCAATTTGGTAATTTGGTTGAGACTGGACTTAAAAGGACGAAAATGCCCTCACCTGTCTCTTTAAAAAAAAATTCCAGAAAATTCTAGAAAATCTGGATTTCCCCCCCCCCCCCGAGCCTGACAGTCACGCAGCCCACGCACCACCGCGCCCTCCGTCCTAGCCATTTTCCGGGCAGCGCAAGCCAGAATCAGCTTGGAGTTTGAAGCCGGCGACCTTTCCGACTCAGTTGCACCGGCGAGGACTCGTGGGAACGCCTGGATCGTCGGAAATCAAGAGAAATCCGGTCAGCTCCTTTTGCGCGATCGCCGGATTCCAGCGAGAGATCGGCCAGTCCGCTGCCCGAGAAAGGTTGCCCAGGTCTGGCTCTACCTTTCCCTTTCGAGACCTGGCCGTGAAACACTGTGAGGTCCCCGGAAAATGGGGAGAAACCGGCGAACCCATGGCTCCTCCGGTCGCCGGATCCCGGCGGTTTTCTGCAATGAAACCTGTTCCCTTCCCCCTATTTTGGACCCCCTGAGTCCAATTCCGGTGTTTGTTCGTCTCAAATCTTGTTCGTTCGGGCAGTGTGAACAGATGAAGCTCGACCGCCGATTTCCGGCCACTTTCCGGCCACCACCGGCGACGGATGGACGAGGTAGATTCTCGGTTGCGTTCTAAATTTCACGAGCTTTGATTCGGTATATAATTTGCATATTATAGATATATATCAGAATTTACCCGGTTGTGAGCGGTGTTGTTAACCATGGTTAAACGGGAATTGTAGAAAATCGTGATAGAATTACGTGCCTAATTGTGGATTGGTAATTACCGTGGAGTGAATTGGTTATGACAGGACCCGACCCGCTTGGATCCTGCCTGTGTGACTTAATGTTGCCACTAAGACACAAGCAGTCGTGAAAGTCCGCTAAACCTTTTTATAAAAAAATAAAATAAAATAAAAAAACCAACAGACCAAAAGGTTTTCTCTACTGTCGGAAATTCTAATAAAATTTCGGCAGCATTTCTGCTGTTTTCTAACACTCCCCAAATGCTAAAAGTCAAAATCTGCAGGGAAAAACATTTTCTAAACAACATTTAATCTACCAGCACGCATTTCCCACACAATAAATCACATATCAATACAAAGTCAACACTTAAACAAATATATTNGTACAACACAACATTCACCAACATTTCAATACAATCATTCACAACAACTCAATTAATTCAGCGCAATCATTTATTCTAGAGAACCATAACACAATATATAAATTCTACACAAATATATATAAATTTCACACGTGCATTAATCAATTTACACCCAATTTTCATATTTTTCAATCACAACAATTCAAATAAAAAAATAAACATTCTCGAGTAATTTATTTATCATTTCAAAGCAAAAATCACATAATAACAGTCAATTTTTCACAATAATCTATATTTAGCTCAATTAAGCAAAATTCAATATAATCAACAATAATATGCAATCTATATATCAAAACAAAGCTTGAGGAAAGTGCAACACATTGGACAATTCAATTTGTCCACTGGTAACCGGCGGTGGCCAGAAAATTTATCGGAACCCACGGCCAAAATGGCCCTCTTGATTCCGGCCCAACCAGTGAGAATTTCATCAAATTGACGCCGGAATCGGGTTCCTGGGGTCCAGATTAGCGGAAGAGAAGCTAACCCGCTGCCGGAACTGACCGGAATCCGGCGAACAGAGGCAAAAACTGCTTACCGGCATTCTCGCGTTTTCCGGCGATCTGGCGGTTCCACGAGCGCTCGCCGGCCATGTTGGGTAGAGGGAAGGACCAGCTTCAAACTCAGGGTGACGGTGCAGCCAAATTCTCGCTGGAATCTAGCAGACAGACCCGAGAACCAGCCAGCTTTCTCTCAAAGTTGTCGACGGCCTGGGAGGTCTCTCGGCTGCCCACCGGTGTCGCTGAGACGAGGAGACTGCCGGCTTCAAGCTCCGGGAAATTTCAGGCCCGATCTGGCCGGAAATTGATCGTCGCCGGCGAAGGGCTGAAGCACCCTCGGGTGTGCGCGGGAACCATCGGGGAAGAAATGGGGGGCTGCCGCGTGCGTGTCGAGTACGTGCCCTTCCAGATCCTTCTGGACTTTTAAAATTGATAAAGGCAGGGGCAAAATGGTCATTTTGCCCTGCCACAGCAATTTACCAAAATACCCTTCATGTTATTTCAGCCATAACTTCTCGGTCTTAACTCAGAATTGAACGTACTACTAGTCTACGAACTCGTATCGACTAGCTCTACGCAATGGTACCACGGTCAAAACCATAGCACTCTCATACAAAAAGTCAACCCCGAGCCCTTCCTTGGTCAAACTTGGTCAACTTTGAGAAATTTTCAATATTTTCCCTTGGACGGGGTGTTACAGGTTATCCAGAATATAGGATTAGATTATTTGATTGAAGTGTCGTGGTTAGTGGTAATAATTACAGAATATATTTTTATAGTTAAATTGTGTGTTAATCTCTATGTGGACTCTGTTGTGTAGAATTGATTTATGATTAGTGGACTGTTTGAAAACTTGATTTGATTGTGCTGAAATTAATTGAGTTGCTGTGAACGATTGTATTGAAATGTTTGTGAGTGTTTGTGTTGTATTGTTGGTGTTTGAACGGATTTGGAAATGGTGATGGGGTGAACGATGATGTGGAGATGTGATGACGATGATGTGATTGAAAGTGAGATATAAGTGTATTTGAGGCGTTACTTTTGAATAGTAATTGCATCAGTTGCGGCATTTTTAGAGTAAATATGCACTAGGAACTACAGGTAGATTGATCCCTTGTAGAAAGGGTATGTAGGCAGCTCAGTTTTAGACTGAGTCCAGCTACACCGTATTTAAACAATACATTTGTTTAAGTGTTGAGTCTTGTACTGATTTGTGGTTTATTTGTGTGGGAAATGCTTGCTGGTAGAATAAATATGGTTTAGGACTGGTTTTCCTTGCAGGTTTGTAGCTTTTGTTTTTGGGAGTGTTAGAAAACAGCCGAAAATGCTGCCGAAATTTTTATAGAATTTCCGGCAGTAGAGAAAACCTTCCGGTCTGTTAGTTTTTATCCTTTTGAAAAGTGGTTTAGCGGACTTTCACGACTGCTTGTGGCTTAGTGGCAACATTAAGTCACTCAAGCAGGATCCAAGCGGGTCGGGTCCTGTCAACGGGGTCACCAATTTACCCTTTACCCTTACTCAACCCTTGTGCTTAGGAGTACCAAACACTTGAGTCGAGATATCGTTGGGGGAATTCAAATCTATATTTACCTCCCCAGAAACTACTTTCTCCCGTAAATCATCCAGTAATATTTATAAAAAATGAAAATATTAATGCAAATATTGCCTAATTAATTAATAGAAATGAAATATTATAAAGTATGTAAATCACAAATACCATCTTTTCTGCAAATGTAGCAGCTTCTGGTGTAATGAACTTTCCCTCCTTATTCGTGTAGCCCAACCTCCATAGATTATCTCAAGAAAGTGGTTCATTCATGCCCAATCTCAACTTCTACATGTTTAGAAAAAAAATTAAATTAAAACAAATAAATTAAAACATTTTAACCAAAATGTATATGTAGTTAAACACTCACCTCATTGTACTCTACCCGTGCAAATCCAATATATGATAGACGATGATTGTACATGTTTCTATTTCTTAATTCTGAGCGTTTCTTATGAAGTTCCTGCAAGATTGAAAACAAACATTAATTACATAACACGTTAGTTGTAGTTTAATTACAAGTTGAACTAACGTGTTAACACGCTACTTACCGCTCACTCAGGTGTTAACCGCTGCTATACAAATTCCTCCCATTGGTCTTGTGAAATGATTTTTGTAAATTTTTTGGGGATGACATTAAAAGATTCCATGTCCCTTAATTTGTGGTGGGGTTGTACAAATTGTGTACATGAAAATCTTGAATCTCCTCCATTTTTCAGCACGATCCATCAAAGTCTTATGCTTCAATGAGTCATCATTTCCGAAAAGCTCTTACATAAGAAATTATGGTATTAGTAATATAATCATAATAACAAAAAAATTAATTAACAAAAAATTTATTTAAAACTAAAATGTATTATTACATTTATTGACTCCCATAATGTATATTTCAATTCACTTGGTAATTCGTTCCATTTTTATACTTTATCGGTATCATAGTCCGAGTAAAACTACCTTCAAATCTAGATTGTGCTTGGCAGGGTTTATTCACTCCGACCCCATGCTCATTGTATACTACAGGGCCAAATTCATCACTAGCAATTTGTTTGCAAACATCGGGTAGTTTTGCCGGTCCTCTACCCTTTTTTTGCTTCCTACTTGAGGAAGAGTCTTGATCATTAAGGATAATTGGAGTCTCATTTGGATCCATATCTACAAAACATAACAATTAAATAACAATTAACATTATTAACAATTAACAAAAAAATTATTGATTAATATAATAATTCCAAAAATAAAATGCCAAAAATAATTAACAATTAACAAAATTAAACTATACAAAACATATATCCAAAATTTAAAATGTGTTAGGCGAACCATCGTTTTTAATTGTGTTAGGCCCATCGTAAAATCAAATACTTCCAATATTTAAACAATATGTGCCATAACATACATACAAAACCGTCGTTTTTAATTGTTTTAGGCCCGTCGTAAAATCAAACAATTCGCGCCATACTTAAATTCCAAAATTCACCAATCCCATATTTGACCCTTAAACCTTAATAAATTAACCTATAACAATATATATATACATTTTTTCACACAAAATGTGCACAATATATTTTCGGGTAGTTCATATATATCATCGGGTTCTTGTGAATATCAACGGTTTTAATACATATCACCGGTAATTTATACAATTGCCGATTATATACACAATTAGAAACAAATTAACAACCAACTTAACAAAATACATTCAATATTCAAACAAAATAATGCATTATATTCAATATATTCAAATATTCAAACTTTCCAATGCACGTGTTAGGCCCGTCATATTAAAATAACAAGTTTTTCGAGCACAATATATTCAATATTCAAACTTCAAAATAATTTTCCACCCTTTGGGTTCATACATTTTCACGGGTTCATATATTATCACGGGCACAAGTTGAATTTTTACAGGTTCATACATTTGAAACGATTCAAAAAAAATAATTCCAAGATTGTCGAGTACTCACCTTAAAGTTTTTGAGTTTAAAATTCAGTATTATGCCATGAAATGAAGCACAAACAGCAATGATTTTTTGGGGCTTAGGGTTTATGGAGAAATGGGGGAAAATGAGGGAGAAGAGGCATGTAATAAACAAAACACAGAGCCAAAACAAAGCCGTTTTGTTAAAAATGATGGGCCAGATCAAGGACCGTCATTTTTACCCAGCTAACATGGTGCAAAACAATGTCGTATTACTTAAAAACAAAGGGCCTGGATCTGGTCTGTCGTATTTACTCACAGCTCCAAAACGACGCCATTTTAATAAAAATGACAAGCACAAATCCAGGCCCATCATTTTTACTTCAGACGGTTCTATTACAAAACTGTCGTTTTTACTTCAAACGACGCCGTTCTGAATAAATACAACTGTTTTGTCTAAGGACTTGTTGTTTTACCCTTCTAAATTTTCTTTTTTCTTTTTCACCCAGCAAGGGCAGTACGTGCTAGGCACCACTTCAGGTGCTTGATCTAGCCCCCTTTTCTTTTTTAATTTTTGTAATAAAATAATAATTTTTATAATTTTTAAAGATTAATAATTAATATATTTATCTTTAAAATTTTTATAATGAAAAATTATAATAAAAAAAATTAATAATTTTTATTAACAATTAATTTATAGTTAGGATATATTTGATATAATTTAATATAAAGGAAAAAATAAATAGTATATTAATAAAACCAAAGTTATTTATTAAACAAAATGAAACATTAAAAAATATTATTCTTTATTTTTAATCCAGATTTCAGTACAATTATTACAAACACAGACTTCCTCGCAGTCCTTATCATTTATAAGGCTTTCTTTATTAGGTACTTGCGAAGCAAATTTAGTGTGAATCAAAGCAACGTCTCCAAATGCATCCCCTTCAGAAGATTCTATCTATGTGTAATGAGGAGTGCTTAAGACCACTGACCATTGTGAATCACAAGGATCCTCAACATAAAATAGTTGTTTTTCTTGGGAAGCCAAATTAAATGGATCAGATTAGTGACGTTGAAGTTGACACATGTGAATTCGCAATCATTTTTCTTAATACCATGCTTGTTGTCAGCACAATCACATTTGAACACCAGGATTCAAAATTTAATGTAATCCACATCCCATATTTCAACCACTACACCATTGAAAGACATATCGGTGAATTTTGGATTGTCATCTTTTGCACTTGCGTACTGCATCGTTTGAGCTACCAAGCTTACGCCGCTATTTTGTGTAACATGCTTGTTGTCTCTTTCAACTATATGGTATCAAATCCCGTTGATGTCGTAGCCTGAATAAGTCATTACTTCAAAATGTGGTCCCAATGCTATCCATCTCAATGTTTGTAACACACTACTATTTGGTTCACTCAATTCCTTCTGAAAATCTGCAAAAATGCCACTAGCAATATTAGTAAATACGTCAACTATTTAATTAATATGACAATGTGTATGAAAATACTAGCCTTGAAAATTTGCAATAAAAGTAACAATATTAAACTTACTTCATTTTGGAACCATGCAATAAAAGTGCAATTTTGCTCGTCTTGAAACCATTTTGCTTTTTTTGGTTTGTTACGAATATCACACCTAAAACTCTTCATATGTTAAACCAAAATTAAATCAAATGGGAAAACTCGTAATGTTAATGACTATAATAAACCAATATTTAAATAAATATTCAATAAAAAATATAAAACTTACTAGAAGTAAGGTCGTACTTCAGATGTATTTGAAAGTATGTAGAGATGTACTTGCTCCCATAGTGCATGGGTAATACTGATTCGATTACGACCATTCAAAAGATCACCAATATCATCTTTCACACATTGTAGTTCATGGTGGCCAGATGATTTCCCGATTGCATGCATGCCTTTTTTATACTCGCAACAAAATTCGATTCCTTCCTCAGCGATGTAGTTCTCTGCAATGCAGCCTTCTGGGTAGTAATAATTGTGAACATACCCCTTCAACACTTTCATGTATCTCTCAAATGGATACATCCACCAAAAGTAAACTGGCCCACACAGTCGCACTTCTCAAACCAAATGAACAGTTAGATGGACCATATATCAAAGAAAGATTGAGGAAAATACTTTTCAAGTAAACACAACGTCTCACAAGATCTGTCTAAATAATGTCCAGATTTGAAACATCAATCTCTTTTTTGCATATAGTATTGAAGTAAAAACAAAATCTCATTATCATATGTCTGACAGTTTTTGGGAGGACTGATCGTATTGCAACAGGTATCAATTGTTGCATCAATGTATGTAAATCATGAGATTTCATGCCTTTCAACTTAAAATCATTCATCAGCACAATATTCTGAAAATTTGAATAGTAGCCATCAAGAACATTTAAATTTGCCAAACACTTGCAAAAGCATTTCTTCTCTTCCTTGGATAATGTGTAACATGCAGGTGGTAGATATGTCTTTTTCTCTTCAATAAAAGGAGCAAAATCACTTATTATGCCCATTTCGACCAAATCCAGCCAACAATTAAGTCCATCTTTTGTTTTTCTAGGAATGTTAAGCAATGTGCCAACAATGCTCTCACATACATTTTTCTCAATATGCTTGACATCTAAGCTATGTCTCACATATAATGACTTCTTATATGCAAGCACAAAAAATATAGACTTCTTCTTTCAACAATTTCTATCAGCAGTAGATTTTTTTCGCTTATTATCTTTCAAATGACTTAAAGTCAAGTTTTCGAAGTATATCCTCTCTCGTCATAGGTAAAGGAGTTGGACGAAACTTCTGAAAGCCATTGAAAGGCTTCTTTTGCTTTCGAAAAATGATGATCACTCGGAAGAAACCTCCTATGTGTGCAACAACTCATTTTTCTACCATTTTTCAAACTTTCAGCACACATGTTCTCTTTTCAAATAGGAGAAGCATAATATCCTTTAGTGGAATGACCAAACATATTACTATATGAGGGGAAGTCATTTATAGTCCACAATAATATTGATCGCAAAATGAAAAATTCTCGCTTACACGCATCCCAAGTTTGGACTCCCTCACCCTATAACTACTTCATATCGTCAATCAAAGGCTACAAATAAACATCTATATCACTGTCAGGCTAGTTTTGTCCATATATCAACACCGTCAACAGTATAAACTTCTATTTCATACACAACCATTGTAACATCCCGTTTCGAGAAAAAAAATAATAAAATTTTCAATTTTGACCAGTTTGACTTTTAGTGGGCTCGGAGTTGACTTTTTGTGTGAGCGTGCTATGGTTTTGACCGGGGTACCGTTGTGTAGAGCTAGTCGATACGAGTTCGTAGACTAGCAGCACGCTCGATTCGGAGTTAAGACCGAGAAGTTATAGTTAAATTTGTGTGAGTGGCAATTTGGTAATTTGGTTGAGACTGGACTTAAAAGGACGAAAATGCCCCTGTCTGCATCCTTAAATTTTGGCAAAGTCTGGAAATTTCCAGACCTTACCCGCGTCACGCAGCCACCCCGCGCATCCTTTCTTCCGCCGGTAACGGCCGTTTCCGCCACCGGATCGGACCGGCTCCAACACGAAACTTGAAGCCAGCAACCTCCTCTTCCTTTTCCCACCGGTGGTTCTCCGTGAAACCACCTGGATCGCCGGAAATCGCAACAAAACCGAGAGCTCGTGAACAGTTTGAACAGTCGCGACACCACCTTTGGCCGGCCATATCTCACTATTCCGGTGGAGTTAGGGAGCGTTCTTGGTACCGTTGGAAAGCTGGTGCGACGATCTACATTTTGGTACCAAGTTTGACGCCGAAAACCGCCGGATCACGCCGGAAAACCGCTGCAAAGTCTCGGAAAAAAACCACCCCGAGGCAGTCACCTTTCCGGCTAGATCTACTC